>JADNRX010000456.1:0-41428 GCA_015501595.1 Hymenopellis radicata
CTGGACCGTTTTGAGAGCGCTCCGAGTCCAAAGGTCCGGCACAGGAGGAGTCTTCGGAAGTAAGGGATAATACTTGTGCGGAATGGGACGACCGACGGGGTACAGCACTGAGTACATACCTCGGTAAAGATTCGCCTCTTGGCAAGAGGGAGTTTTACGATTTTGCTGTTGGAACTCAAGCAGTTCCTCGACGATGTGATTTGGGGGGATTAAGGCGACCTTTCTCGCATCGATAGCTTCTTTGAACTCAGGTTGAACTGTAGGAAAGTAAGCTCATGTTCTGTTACGATGACTTTGAGCTCAGACCTCGAAGAAAGTTGCCAGCGACGTTGAAATAAGAGCTCATTTGGCCTCGATTAAGACCCCAAATGCGTCAATCTGAGTCGTGAGTTCGTGATCAGATCGATGCAGGACGAATCGAGCGAACAAATATGGTCCTGGAATGCATACTCGGTACGTCGAGCGGAACAGTAAAGGCTGTTAGCGAGTAGATCCATACGCCACGGTGGCTATGCTGGTTAGTTAGTTTCCGATCGTTACTTATCTGTCAATTCCGTTGCTACCTCACCTCAGTCCGTTTCCTTCACGGTCTGAGGTGAGTCTACTCTTATTTACGTTGCTTATCATTACTTATTCTCTGTAGCTAGTCCACTTACTCGTGTGCTATTTCTACAGGTATTAATACAGTCCGTTTCCTTCACGGTCTGAGCTAGTCCACTTACTCGTGTGCTATTTCTACAAAGGCGCGCGAGACGTTAACGTTCTCCAAAGACACATACATCGTGATATAACGGAGGAATAGGGCGGAGGAGAGATTGACGATGGGGAAAGTTAATGAAGATGGACTGGCACACAAACAAAGACGCGTCATCACGTGAGATTTGTGCATGTTTTGGTTGAGTAATGGAATGGATGGGTGTCGTTCAGCAAGTGAGGGCCTAATTTACTGGCGACTCGGGAGTCTTTCTGGTAATGTCTACCAGGCCGAAAGAGATTCCCGCCAAGCCCGACACCAATCTTGAATCCCCTCTCTGACATTTATCGTGTCGAGTCGCATTCCTCATCACTCCTCATTCCGTCGTCTTAGTCTCATTCATCATTGCTCCATCATTGTGGTTCTATCGTCGGTGTGAGAATCTCGCCTTGCGCTAGATATCCTCTGGGTGCGTCAGAATCACGGCACCTTGCCTCATAAGTAAAGGGAGGCGATGGGAGGGCGGGCTTGTCGCGCGACTTTAGTGGTGGCGCAGTCGGATTCGGACTCTGGTTTTTTTTTTTTTTGCTGTGGTTCGGGAAGAGATTGTTTGCTTCAAGGTTGTCTGTACGTCATGAGATACAGTACTGCGCCTCTCGGCCTCTCAAAGTTCGCTTGCACGTTTCTCTTCCTCTTTAATCTCATCGGTTTCTCTTTTCAGATTCCTAGCTCCATGCACTTACCCTTGGCTTTGGGTGGAGTCCTCAGCTCTAGAAATTTCTCTCGCCGATCCTCCCAAACATCGATCATGATCCGGAGCCAACAAATTTTCAGGCTTTTCGGACCTAGCTTGACAAGACTGGAATCAAAGTATAATCATAATCAACCGTTCGAAAGGCCTGAGAAATCGGCTTATCCTGTAGCGAGTGAGGGTTCCATTTCGGTTCCATCTCCGCGGACAGGTAGCTGCTCAGCAATGTTAATGGCCATGGCAGGCAGGTCAAGGTAATTAAGGCAGTTCTCGTACTGTTAGTTCACCATCTCAATCACTGGTATCGAGTTTACGTCCAACCTTGATGACAGTTCAGCTTCAGGCGGAAGGGATATCGCTAAATGCGGAAGCTAGTCCGCGTGTCCGGGGTCTCCCCTCTTAGCTCTTCCCACCATCTTCTCTGCTACAAAGGTTCCTTGCCACGTCAGAATCGGGCCCAAATTCAAAACCTATGGGCGGCTGATGCAAATTATGCTGATGCAAATTATCGTTGTAGAAGGTGAGACTAGCAATCCAACATCGATTTTCCCCCAGCAGGCGCCGATTGCTCCCTCATATTGACCTTGAGCGCCTCCCAGAGACTTCCAAGGTAGAGAACTGAGTTTAAAAGCGCCCTACAGGCAGAATTCCTCCTCTTAAATGAACGGCCCTTCTCCCGACGTCTGCTTTTTCCATCGTTCCAAACTTTGCTATGGGTCGTTCTAGTCTAAGTCTACTTTCAACGATTGTTGCTGCTAATATATCTTCTGTATCGCTCGCGTTGACGCATCCTGCATTCGACACCTCTCTACTGCCGGTGTGGTTAGAACTTATAAGCTAGGACTCAGTGTCTCGGGCCCTCGTTCACATCCAAGCAATGCCTTTTCAGTCGGACACGACTGTTACTAAGAGGAAAGATGGCGATAGCTCTATTGTCGAACACCTCTCTGCTCCGAGTCTCATCCTTTGTGATTCCCCGTCGTCCTCCCTTCGTCCTCCGAAGCAGGAGCCCATAGCTATCGTCGGCATGGCCGTGAATATGCCCGGTGCACCGAATGTCTCCAAACTTTGGGAGGTTCTGGAACAGGGCATCAATACGATATCAGAGGTGAAAGTTTTCATTCGCACCGAAATGACAAGCTGACGTTGTTGTAGATTCCAGAAAGTCGATTCAACGTCTCAGCTTATAAAGAAGGAAGCAGAAAGATGAAGGCACACAGTGGAAATTTCATCGACAATGCGGACGAGTTCGATAACAAGTTCTTCAAGATAAGCCCGCGTGAAGCGAAGAGCATGGACCCTCAGCAGCGCATCCTCCTTCACACCGCATACGAAGCGCTGGAAGACGCAGGCTATGTCCCAAACGCAACGGAGTCCTTCAACCCGGACACCTTTGGCTGTTATATCGGTGCGACAGGCAATGACTATGTGCATAATCTTCGCAACGACATCGACGTCTACTACGTCACTGGTACGTGCCTTTGAGCTACGCGCGACGAGTGCTGACTCTGAGTCTTGCTAGGGAACGCGAACGCGTTCTTGAGTGGGCGGCTTTCTTATGTTCTTCAACTTGGTGGACCTTGTCTTGTCATTAATACAGCATGTTCATCCTCTGCCGTGGCTGTTTATCAAGGGCCCGTGCCTTGATGAACCGCGACTGTAACGCCGCTCTTGTGGGCGGCGTCAATGTCTTTACAGGCCCTGATGCAAGTTGTTCTACCATATCAAATTTCTTCCTTGCTGAATGATTATCTAGATGTTCCTCGGTCTTGATCGTGGCCATTTCCTGAGCCCGACCGGCCAATGCAAGTCTTTTGATGAATCGGCAGACGGTTACTCTCGCTCTGAGGGATGTGGGCTCTTCGTGATGAAGCGCCTCTCCGATGCCCTGGCCGAACAGGATCATATCTGGGGCGTGATTCGTGCCGTCGATGTCAACCATAATGCACTTGCGACCTCTATCACCCATCCTCACGTTCCAACGCAGATCAAGCTTCTCCAGACCGTGCTTGAAAATGCTGCTATTCATCCTGGTCGAGTCAACGTTGTTGAAGCACACGGTACAGGCACTAGAGCTGGAGATCCTAGCGAGCTTCAGAGCCTCCGTGCCGTCTTCCTATCCGGTGGCGAAAACAGAGACCTGCATGTCACTTCGATCAAGGCGAACATCGGTCACCTGGAGCCTGCCTCGGGTGCTGCTGGGTTGGCCAAAATCCTCCTTATGTTTCGTCATCGCACCATTCCTCGCTGTATCTCTCTGCACACCCTCAACGCCGATATCCAGCCCGGGGATGGGTTGGTCATCGACAAGGTGGCGACTCCTTGGAACCCCACCGGTGCAGGACTGACACTGATGGCGGTTCTCAATAACTTCGGCGCTACCGGCTCAAACACGGCGGCTCTTGTTGAAGAGCACGTACCAGACGTCTCGGACCATGCCGCACGATGTCTCGTACTGGGCATCTCTGCGAAGACGGAAGAGGCGTTGGACAGGTTGAAGGAACGATATATCGAGTGGATGCAGAGCTCGGCGTGTACAGAGTCATGGAGCGACATTGCTTACACCGCTACGGCGCGCCGACAGCTCTATCCGTGGCGCACGGCGATCTCGGCCTCGAAGAAAGAGGAGGCGGTTACAAAGTTGAAGACAAGCAAACTCGTTGACACGTCTGCTTTGCAGGCCGACCCGAAGGTCGTCTTTGTCTTCTCAGGACAAGGTTCACAATACGCGGGAATGGGCCAAGCCCTTTACCATACATCACCGCTCTTTCATTCCATTGTCGATCAATGTCACAATTTGCTCATATCGGCTGGTTTTGTCGGTGTTCTTGCGATAATTTCACCAGACGGGGTGGGCAGTTCCCTGTCGAAAACGGACGAGTTCGAGGCCTACCAAGCTGCGATATTTGTGCTCGAGTATGCTTTGGCGCGCTTATGGATGTCGTGGGGTTTAAAGCCATCCGCCGTTGTCGGGCACAGGTATGAGATTGACCTGTTCCGTTGGTCATTTCTAATATATCTTTCTAGTCTCGGTGAATACGCGGCTCTTGTCGTTGCCGATGTTCTATCTCTTGAAGGCGCGCTTCTTATCGTAGCCAACCGTGTTCGCATCATGGTCACGAAGTGCACAACCAAGTCTACAGGGATGATAGCTATCAACCTGTCGTCGTCTTCCATCGCGAGCCATATCGCTTCGTTCGAGGATCTCTCCGTGGCATGCTTCAACAGTCCTACGGACTGTGTAGTGTCCGGACCGTTGATCTCACTGTCCAAGTTCAAGCAATACTTGGATGTGAACAATGTTGGGAAGAACATTATGCTATCGGTACCATTTGGGTACCATAGTCCTGCCATGCATCCCGCTGTTGACGACCTCATACAAATCGCCAATCTCGTTACGATTAAACCCCCGACTATTCCTATCGTCTCGAACGCTCTTGGAGAGACCGTCCGTCCTGGCGACGCATCTGCCTTCCACGCGGAATACTTCTCGGAGCATTGTCTGCAGCCCGTTCAGTTCCAGCGTGGCATTGAGTCGTTGCTCCGCTCAGGGAACGTGGATATTTGGCTAGAGATCGGTCCGCATGCGCCCTGCCTTCCGATGATCAAGTCCATTCTGGGTAATCATTCATCCCTGCTTCTCCCTTCGCTGAGGAAGGGGAACGACCCTTGGGAAACGTTGACAAACAGCCTTGCTTCGCTCTTCCGATCGCGCGTAGATGTGAACTGGCGAAGCACGTTTGGCCACCTCATAAGCGCGGTCTGCGTTCCATTGCCGTCTTATCCTTTCTCTCCGTCGAAGTTCTGGGTTCCGTTTGTTGAAGAGATTATCCCAGATTTGGTTACCCTCGGGAGGCCTCACGGCACGCTCTCGGACTATGTCATGTTAGACAGGTGGATTCAGAGGCCTACTGCCGCCAACGGCTTCACGTCCATCTTCGAGACGCCGCTTGCACATCTCGACAAATTCATTTCTGGACACCGTGTGGGAGGATCGTCCCTCTGTCCGGCTTCTGTGTACCTTGAACAAGTGCTTGCTGGTATTGCGACGTCGTGGACCGTGGCGAACGACCAACATGCAGTTATTCGAAAACTGACAATCAGCAGTCCATTGGTTTATGACGCCGCTGTGCCTTGCGTCATCACGACTTCCCTTACTCTTGACGGTGATGTCGGTACGTTCACCGTCAGCACCTTCAGAGACGACGCCTCCAAGATCATGCACGCTCACGGGGACTTCAAACTTGAGTCCTTGGCGGCCACTGCGATCAAGTTCTCCCGCGCAATCCCGGCTCTTACGCGTGGTGTTTCCTCTCTTCGTCTCCCTCACCTTCAATACGAAACATTCTTCTCGAACACCATCTACCGAAACCTCTTCCAGCGCGTCGTGGATTATTCCAAGGACTACCACATTATCGAAAATGTGGTCCTTGACCCTAGTCATACAGAAGCCGTTGCCCGCCTCCGTTTCCCTTCTAGTTACGCAGAGGAAAAGCACGTCGTCCATCCCATCTTTTTGGATGCAGTACTTCATGTGGCTGGATTGCTCGCCAACCTGGACGCTAGAGAGAACGGTTTTATCTGCGCGGAAGTTGACACCATCAATGTTCTCACTGCCATCGACCTCAAGGCTACCTACACTGTTTATTGCAGCATTTTTCACGCTTCCAACGAAATCATAGGGGACTCCTGGGCATTCGAGGAGGACGACTCTCCCCGCATCGTTGCCTTCATGAAAAGAGTGCGCTTCAGGCGCATCCCGCGGGATTTGTTCATTCGAAAACTGAGGAAATCCGCGGGAGTCACGACGTCGCCGAAGTTTCCGCCTCCCGTATCACCACTTCATCCCATCACTTCGTCGGGGCCTCCACGCGCGGTAGAACAGGTTGCATCCTCACGCTTCATCGGTGGCCTCGAATCAACTGTCATCAGAGTCGTAGCGGATGCATGTGGAGTCGGCATTTCCACCTTCACGTTGGACACAGAGCTGGAGAGCCTTGGCGTAGACTCCCTGATGTCTATTGAAATATTTGGATGTCTGCAGAAATCCTTCTCCTGCGAACTGGATGCCGGTTCGTTATCCAGCTGTAAAACTTCCAGGGCTCTCGTCCAGAAGCTCGCGTCAGCAACTACAACCGCCGTCGCATCTCCAAACATAGGTGGTTCGTCCGCTTCCAGAACTTTCACAGAGAACAACGCACTCCCACCTTCTAGTTGCGAAGCTCGCGTGCGGTCGCCCTACGATGTGAAAGTTGCCAACGTCAAACGTATCGTGGCGAACATTTTAGGTGTTTCGTTTGCAGACATTGAAGATACCAGCGACTTCGAGTTCCTTGGCCTTGACTCCCTTGCTTCCATTGAAGCTTTGCACATGATCAACGCGGAGCTAGAGCTCAATCTTCCGCCCAACTTTTTCCAAACGCACTCCACTTTTAACGCAGTCGAAAAGTACCTGAATAGCAACACGTCGCTGGCTAGTGGAGGGCTTTCTAGGCTTCTAGGCCATGACACTTTCCCATGCCCCATACACACCGCCTCTTCGTCGAAGAACCTACCACTCTTTCTTATTCACGATGGGAGCGGCTTGATCAACTCTTACTTGCACCTTTCACGTATGGATCGGGCCGTCTGGGGAATCTACAACCCCCATTTTCTTACTTCCGAGCCTTGGAGCGGGCTGGTTGAGATGGCTGAAACATACTGTAATAAGATCTCGCAGATGACGAATGGACCTGTTCTCTTGGGTGGTTCGTCTTTCTCGACCAATCACATTAGGAGATGCTAAATGTTTTCATAGGATGGTCGCTGGGAGGTGTTCTCGCATACGAAACAGCTCTTCAGTTGTCGAAGATTGGCATCTCTGTTAAAGGCATTATTCTCATCGACGCTCCCCAGCTCAAAAACTTTGAACCAATGCCGGCGGACGTCTTTCGTGCTGTCCCCAAGGAGGGAGATTCCACAATTCGGCGACTTGTACACATTCAATTCACAATGAGCGCGGAGATGCTGAAAGCCTACAACCCGTATGGCACTGGTGGCGAGTGTCCAGCCCTCATTTATCTGCGATCGAAGGACGCGTTCATCCCTCCTGGAATCGATAATGCTAATGTGCCTTATTGGCTGTCCGACAAAAGAACACGAACATGCGGTTGGGACGACCTTACTGGAAGAGAGGTGCGAGTCCTTGACATTCCCGGTAACCATTTTCAAGCCTTCCATTCAGAAAATGTAAGTCCGATTCATGTGCAATATAATTGACTAACGTTTCATTAGATCAGTGAAGTTTCGAGTAAAATTAAAGAGGCTTGCAAGTACTTAGAAGAGAAGAATTGACGGATACTAGGATATGTAGAGTACTCAGTACCACCGACGAACTTGAAGCCTTCGTTCCAGTTACCTTCTCGTTTATCGCTGTGCCAATACAAGCATCAGTTCTGACGATAATTCTGAGGGTCTCCGAGTGCCCAAAAATCATGCAGCAGATCTGGGAAATAGCGTTAGACCGTTCTAGGGGACGCGTTCCACACGACGGCTCCGAGAAGCAGCGGGTTAGAGGATTGCGGTAGCGATGGAGAGCCGCTAAGCTCTGCGGCATGTGTGGTTCTAATCATTCGACGCTTTGCACATCGGTTCCAGCGCTAAACCAAATCAAGTCAACCTCACCGGTAGGGGAGTGGGAGATACTGAGGTGGCGTTATAACTCCTCGGAGGATGTGTTCCCATAATAAATACTTGGGCGAGATAAGTGCAGTTCTCCAATCGATTTCGATTCTCTTCTTGAGCGCACCCCGTTTCAACCGGCTCGCGGCCCGGAGTGAGAGCGGAATTCACAGTTTCACCCGCTTTAAACACAATGCGCTTTCTTCCATGCAGCAACATCCCCAGCATCCCACTCGTGCGCTTCTGAACCGCATATCATCTAGAGCTAGAGTGCAGACACTTGAGGCGACGTACGGAACCCAGAAACGAATGGCGCTCCCGAAGAATCATAGGCCCTGGGAAGCTTCCCTAGACCGCCGGCGATTTTTGGACTTTTGAGAGCTCGAAATTGACGAAAATCCCGGCGAAAGTTTGGACTTTTGAGGGAAATTTGGGCTGAGGTCCAGCGAGGATTGGACTTTTCAGAGTGAGTGCGGATACCCTTGAGATCCCTACAGGCGCCCCGCATGGACGAGATATCTGAGGGTTTCCAAGTGAGGAAGCTTCGATGAGTCGCCGCAGTGGAGCGGACGGATACGCTGCGCGCCAGCTATAAGGTAGGCAAACTTGTAAGGAGTCTCCATTCCTTCGAGATCTGGGGCCGTGCCAGCTTCAACCAGGCTTCAACTGCCTAGGGTGTTTGATGAGACAAGTCATACACAAACGTAGTCGCACACCTTTATTACATCCTCTGCCCTCCCCCAGTAGTACTAGCAGCAGTCTCCAAGCCACGTGAGCATCGACGCGTTAAACGTAGAAGAGTTGTCCACGTAGAGATGCCGTAGCCGTTGGCCTTGCATGCCAAGAGTAAGCAATTTCGCGGGCTGGTCGATGAGCTTTTGGATTTCTTTCGCAAGTCTCAGTCCGCCGCTACCATCACGTCGGTGCGTGCTCTGTGTAGAGAGCTATTCGTAGAGTAGTAGAGAAACTGGGACATGAGTCAAGATCGGAAAGCCGCCGATCGCACAAAAGGAACCCGGAATGCATGATCGAAAGTAAAATCGATTTTTGTAACGGGCACCTATAGCTCAATGCGCGGTCGTTTGCTGTAAAAAGTGGAGTTTAGGCTAATGATACATTAATGATGAAGTGTACGAAGTTTGGGATCTTTATAATTTTGACCAGTCCCCCTCCTGCCTTCTGGTGCCGAGTTCGGCACCACGGCAACTGACGCGTGAACTTCACATGAGCAACATCCGGGGTTTGAACGCCGCCTTTTTCGCCAGCCATACGACAACAGACGTTTACAAGCTCATACACACTAAGTACACTCAGATGTTCATGTCCACATTTACTCCTACGGAGCTGACGTGGGCACATCCACCTCCTCCTCTTCATCCCCTTCAGCATATCCCGCACATCCAACAAGAACCGCCACCGTCAGTTCCAGCGAGAGCCCCAACGCTGGGCGATACCACCCACTCCACACATCGTTCTCCGTCGTAGTATTTCTCTACATAAAATTTGGCATTACCCTCCACATGATTCCCTTCATGTAGACGTACCATAATCTGGCTCCCGATGCGTTCCAACATCATCAGACCGCCAAATACCGCAGCACGGGGTGTCACGGATGCGAGAACGTACAGCGCCGGGCGAGCGCCTAGTACGAGCGGTGCGAAGGCAGTGCCAAACAAGATATACCAAGAATTCAGTATCACAGCACCGTAGGAGATGATATCGCAAAGAAGACTGCCCAAGGCGAATAACCATATGTACCAGTATTCATTGTAAGCGTTAGTCCGCCCGCGCTTGTAGTCGTAGATGTACAGTCCAGCTAACGATGAATTAAGGCATGCAGGAAGGGAGGGAGAGACGGAGAGACGGAGTGTACCTAGTATGATGACGCAGGGTATGGAGAGTAGAAGCAAGAGCAGAAACGGCGGGTCATTAGAGGGTTGGCGGATCACAATCCAGATGTGCATTCGCGCGTAGGAGAAGGACTGAAAGAGAAGAGTCAAAAAAGCCCTAAGAGGACATGGAACCGTCATACGCGTGTCACGGAATGGAGGAAGAGCGCCCCACCGAGCAGCGCCCTTCGTCCTCCGTCCGCGAGAGAGGATAGAGGGGACATGATATCTTGCAGAATGGCTCTGACGTCGAGGCTGTAATTGGCGGGGTCATGGTGGTCCCGGGGGAGCAGAAATTGAACGGCGATGATGTTGAAGGTGGAAAGGAGGATGAGCGGAGTCATATATCCATGTACGAGACCTATTTCCGGTAGACGAGAGATAACCTGGATGAATATTGTTTCACGAGAAAAGAACTTGAAAATGTGGAAAAAGATAGAAGAACGTACCGAAGGCGCACAAATTTCCGTGGCGAACTCTACGATCATAAGAATGGAGAATATTGAAAATCTGCAGTTCTGTGAGGTTTTGAGAGATGCGACATCTAGCGAGAGAACCACACCTTGGCACGGGTAATCTAATCCACTCCGATACCTTTCTAAAAAGTCCGTCAGAACCAATCACATATGACCCGACGGGAGCACGCACGCGTATATCAAGCTCCCAAAGACAATACGTCCGCCAAACAAATCCAACACCAGAAATGCGGCGACTGAATGGGGCGCGAGCTGCATGGCAATCAACCTAGAAAAATCATCTTTGAGCCAGATGCCGATCTCAAGGGATATTGTTTACACACGAGATGAGCTGGCCGAGGACAATGAGCACCATGGCTGTCTTTGCAAAGTGGAGCCACAGTCCGACGGTGAATAGCCAAAGCCAGGGAAGAAAGGCTAGAAAGAGGGATTCAGCGGGTGGTGCACGGGAGGGAATTCGACACATACGAGCTTCTTCAAATGCCGGATAACTCAGTTTAACGAGTATAGAGTGCTATTCGTTGTTTGTCAAGAAAGGCGCGGGCGGGATGACGCTTACTACCTGCAGGAGAACAGCGCGTACGCGGCTAACAATCTGAAATGATCCGCGATTGCACTTCCAGCCGATTCATGTTGGCCGTAAATCCCTTCTGTGCGAACGAGAAGAGGGGTCGTTTCTGAATGGTGGTCCTGGATGAGAGTAGTAAGGAAGAAAGAGCTGTATTCGGTATACTTACCGAGACACAGTGATCAGTGATGAATGATGAACGACCTGACGACCTTACGGCATCCCGCACCCCAAGGGTGCATGGGACTTGATTCACTGGTGTTGTTCTGTGAACCAAGAGGAGGAAGGTCAAACGAGACCAGCTGAAAGGTAGACCAAGATCCAAGCGAGGCGGACGAAGAGCAGCTAGGGATACGGAAGATAGCCCGGCCCAAACGAAGAAATAGATGTATGGAAGCGCGCTACAAGAAAACCGGTCGTCTGAACAAAAGCATAGAACGATCGCGGGAGCCCATCGGAGTTTGAATGTTAGGTGGTATTTGCCGACCCACTCGTTCCGCTCCCTCTGCTTGGCTCGCACTGACATGTTTCCGGTCGGATACGAACCTGTAAGCAAAATGAGGCTCCAAAATCGACACCAAACTCCGCGTGCAAGACATCTTTTTCAAGCTGGAGAGGTAAACTCGAGTTGAACCAAGAGAGGTGAGTAAAGGAGTCGACAACGCGAGCATACAACAAGGCGTGAGATTTGGAAGGCTCAGGCATTTGAGTTTCACTTTCTTACGGGAAGAAGGGTCTGTGGCCATTGTTTGTGCATAGTTGGATCCGAGGTCAATGATACATACGCTCGCTTCTTTTCATCTCGCATCGATGGAGCGCCAGACAGCGCAACGACAAGTGTCGACTCTTGCTTCTCGTGCTTTAGTTCCTGGGCCTATTTGTTTAACATGGAGCGATTCTGCTGCCTCAAAGCGACTACTTTCAGCCGTCTCTATCGTATAGAAGAAAGCGTCGTATTCAATTCTTCGCCGAAGTGTCCGACTCTGAAAGAAGACTCGAATCTGTGCCGATGCTACGCCGATGACACGAGCACGTTGCATTTGGAAGCAGCACTATAAATACGGACGCGGTTCTTTCTGGGATCGCTACGCGTTTCTTTCACTAGAACCACCACATTGCTATCCCCCCACTAGCTATCTCCTGCTATGAAGCTCTCGTCTAGCTCATCGCTCATCTTTGCTACGCTCGCCATCTCGTCGTCGTCGTCCAGTCTCGCTGCACCGACGGGCGACGGCGATATGCTCTCTGCGTCGTCGAGCAATCACCATATCGCGTCTCGCCGTGGGTCGTTCTCCGTTTCTAGGTCGGAGGCGGAGCATTTTGCTCAGGCCAAGGTGGAGGAAAGCCAAGTAGAGGAGGCTGAGGACGATGGTACGTGTTTTTCCAAGGGCGATTTGGATCTACCTGATGTGATCTCTGCAGACAAGGACGCACGGATGCTTGACAAACGTGCCAACAAGTGTCTCGGTCAAGTCGTAGGATGTGTACCCCTTGTTAGCAATATCTTACCGATACTAGCCCACTCGACCCTTTCCTTGATCCCATTCTCTGCCCCCTTGTCCCAGTTGTCGGTGGTCTGCTAGGCTGTGGTCAAGGGACCAGCGCCGAGTCTGTCGAGTCGTACGAGGCATCCGACGACTTTGCTATCCAGCAGGTGGCTGCCCAGGTCGCCAGTATCGCGTCGTCGCTTTCGAGCGCTCGCGCCACTGCCCCTACAGGTGCTACCTCGCCAACGGTGGCACCACCTGCGCCTCCGAATACACCGAACCCTCCGCAGGCTGCCTCTCTCGTCGCGCCTCCTCCTGTCAGTCCCGATGACGTGCCCAACCAAGCACCGTCGCCTGCTCATGACGTCGCCGCTGTTCCGCCGATAAGGCTCACGATGTCTCAGATAGCACACCAGTTGCTCCAGGCGATGGAAAGATACCCGATGTTAACGGAGCGCCTTCCCCCGATGTTCCTTCCGACCAGCCGCCTGCCGCCGTCGTCGGTAATGCTCCCGTATCTCCTCCGTCCCCAGCAGCACCTCCCGCTCGTGGCCGTCGCTCGCGCCGCATGTTTCCTAGACACACCCGTCGTGCACCTCCCCCTCCTTCGACTGCGCCTGAATCTACCGGTGATCAGTCTGAAGCACCACTTCCAGACCACCAATCACGCCCTCTGATGCGCCTCAACCACCTGCAGCGGCCAGCTCATCTGTATCCGACTCTTCGTCGACGTCGTCGCTCCTCCTGCCCAGGATACATCCAAGGTTCAAGAGCCTGCCGCTGCACAGGACGCTGATGAGGATGGTCGCCTTCTGGAAATGACGATGAACAGGAGGGCGGAGATGGGGAAGATGAAGCTGATGAGAGTTCTACTACCCCCATGTAAGAGGATGATTGACGTTGCCGACGTTTTGGGGATCTAGATCTATAGTACAGGCTTTGATGATACCACCTACGTTCGTTTTTGCACAGTTCTCGTTAAATTAGTCTACTTGATACGCGTATAATCTCTTCTACAGTAATGGTAGTTCCCTTGCTTGAAAGTCGTGATAAGGGTAGAAATTGCTCGACCACTGGAGTGATGGCAGGAAAGAACCTGAGCGTCTCTGTCCAAGCGGTAGAGACGCCTGTACGGAGTTCTTGTCGCTGTTCCCCTTTCTCTTTCTTGCTCATCGAGAGAAGCTGTTGCTCCACCTTTCATATGCCTTTGAACTGAAGAGACTCGGCAAGTTGGATATCTTCCACACGCGACCGAATGTTGCTAGATACGTCAACAGTGGGAATGATGGCGATTGATATTGAAAAGAGACAATAGCGCAACGGCGTGGAAGGAAATTCATTCGAATGTGTAGGAATTCTTTCCACGACAGACCCGACCAGGAGTGTCTACTCCATTTGGCCCTTGCTTGACCTTCGTGCATGGCCTCCATACAATACACTAACTATGACCGTGACAAAAACGCCATTGACGACTACGGACGTCTCTACCGCTTGGACAGAGAGGCTCGGGTTCTTACAGTCTATTCGCGTTACTGGCGATGTGTCATCACGCCTTCACTCCAGTCGAACACTTCCTACGGACAGTGATCTCGTTTCTACTCGGCTGAAGAAGCTGAAAGACTGAAGAGCTGTGGATTTTATATAGATAAGAATTGTTTAAGTTTGGAGGCCCCGCGCGTCAGTTGGGTTTCCGCCTTTACTTGACGTCGGTACGAAATGTGACCTTCGTGACTTTGCAGTCTGAGTGAGCCTCCGTATCTTGTAGAACTGGAATCCTCGGGGATCTCGGACATGTTATCGTTGCAGCATGTCATATTCACGCTATCTAGTACGATTGACGTGGTGGCGAAATGTGTGCTAGAAAATATTCTACGAGGTTCCGTTGATCAGCCCGGGAGGGAGTTTAGAGGGGCGGTACTTGTCTGATTACAGGTTTCGTAAGCTCTACCATAGGAATTGTGGATGGGTGGGAGCTCGAATATGATTTGCTGTGAGTCCGGCTTGTTTTTGTCGCTGGAATCAGTTAAGCTATGGGATGAGGAAGTTGGTAGTGCTACAACGAACCTGTACAATTAGCGCCCGGCGCCGGTCCACTGCTGTGTAATGTCATGTTATGCGAGTAGGAGCTTAGAGTGCAGTGCTGTTGGAAGTTGTGAAGGAGTATTGTGCGTTGATTGCGAGCATCCATGGCATGAAGTTTGTGAGCCCGGCCGGCCTAGGTCGCAAAACATGAACAAATTCACGTCGCGGCGCCGTGTCCATGTCAGCCGTGGGATTTGAAGTCTTGAATTGCATATGAATGAAAGTCTGTCCGCGTTATGTTTATTAGGCGTCAAGGAGAAGAATGCTCACGTTTGCATATATAGTCCAAGATGCGAAGACCATAGCTCTCGTGGGGTCAAACGTGCCAGTAGAAGGCCGGTATGTAACTGCGAGTATCCAGAAGTTGAATCGATCGAAGGACAATGTCGTCCAGTAGTTTGCAAGGTAAATCCCTAATGTCAGCTTTTAGGAAGCGCACGTCATGCGAGCGAACGGGCAAGCAATACAACCTTCCAGAGAGATCGCGACAGGACAATCGTCGTCGACATTCTCGCACTGCCACCGGCCAAATCCGGTTTGGCTCTTACCATCATGTCCGCAGCATGGATTTCAGTATGTTGACCCATATCCTGTATTGACTGCTACACTATCGTCGCCGTCCAGTCTGGTAGCATGTTCGTCTTCTGCTTCAAGACGCTTATCTGCTTTGGAACAAGTGCTCCTGGACACTATAATTCGGTTCTTTCACGGGTCTATGAACGCTTTGTCTCTCACTCGGAGCTTGTTTGCTAGGTTCCTGTGGACTGATATCACCGGCGAACATAATCCTGCTATGGCATCTTGCCGGTAATATCCACAGGTCTTTTTGTTTGTTTTCCAAGTTCTTGGGGTAGCTGCAAGCCAAAATAGCACGTTCTCGTGGTACTACATCCCCCTCTTGATCTGCAATACGGAATCGAAACATGTCCCAGCATATGCCATCAAGCTTGCGAGTCCCATTCAAAATGCGCATGATCTTCCTCGTGCAATCTCACTTATCGTCTATCAGGCAACGTTGATCTTCGCTTTCACCGTCTTACCCTTACATCCATCGGAAAAAGTGGGTCTGATATGAGAACTTCGACTCGTTGCTATGTCTAGGCGGTTCTACAACGTGCAATCCGACATCTCGAGATAAACGTCGAGGACGGGGTCGTTAGTCACCTGGGTCTGCGATTAACCTTCCACTTCCCAATTCACCACACGGACAGTCATCCCTCGCATCCCTCCTCATAATATCGGCGCCAGGATTCATGGATCGCCCGTTTCCGCAGTGAATCAGCTTGCGAGGCGGATTCACACCGATACCGGTACCTGCCGTTCTATGTTTTGAGACTCAATGTAGGTGTCCAAAATAGATTGCTGGCTCCGTTCGAAACTCGAGTTCAAGGTGCCCTGGTCCGAATAGCAAGAACGAACACGGCTCAAAAGCGGAACAAGGACGTGCCTAGTGGTCCTCGTAGCCTGAGTTTTCTCGTTGCGATTCGTGGCCTACGTCTGTCCCATGGTAAGTACATAGATTGATGTTCAACGCATGGTAGCAGCGACGACGAGTTACCAGGGGAGCTTTGTCAATAGAGTTCCAGGACAGCATGGAACGACGCTACACAGGAAGGATGACTCGGACAGATTACATCGATTGCACTGTTCATGATCTAACTTGAGCCCTCGGGGAAAGGCTTGCATGTTCGTCTAGAATGTGGATCGTCCAATGAAGACGCAAATAGAGGAGTAACCGCAGGGTTCTGATTGAAACTGAATGGATATCCGACTTTCCGAGTGATGATGCGAGAGTTTCATGCACTGTGAGTTCATGTGAATGGGGGCACATCGCTAGCGGTTCTAACTGGTCCCGCACGAAAGTACCGTTTGATTTACAAAAACTTCCTGAAGCTAACATTTTCAACAAGGTGAGGACCGCTTCTTCGGCCGGAGGCGTGACCGACTCGCCCGAACCTGCCGACCTTGCAGATCCTTCTTCTATTCCTTCACGGCCATTACGCCGCCAGTACATGGAGACTTGAGAGAATACACTCTGGATTGATATGGCCGCTGTTTTCTGTACAACTATGGTAGGGCCTGACTTGAATGCCTCCAAGGATATCCAGTAAACAAATACAAACTTGATAGAATCTCGGCCATCCCCCCACCTCGACTCTCATCAACTTTGGTAAAATAAAAAAACAGCCATGGAAATTTACTTCAACAGCCTCGGAAACGACTCAAGAAATTTTGAGGACCATTGATGCTCGCGCTCGCCATTTATTTTTTTGGCGCTCGCGGTGAAAGTCACGTTTTCGAGCATTTGGATGACGAGCCCCACATAGCAATGTATGCACATTCCCGTGGTGTAGTAACGTGAAAGCGAACATGTGCCGACATTACCACAATACTCACGGGTCCGCCGACGATCTAGTAGAGCCCACAGATGCATCGGGCCGTCACACCTCCTCTCGTTCGCCGCGGCTCTACTTCTCGCCACAAGAGCCATCTCCTTTGACAGGGTGTTCATTCCCACTGGTACCACTGGTACTTCCTGCTCCTCGACCCCTGCGAGATCAGGCCAGGATTCCGCTGATGCAAGTGGCTTGGAGGGCCGGGGGCGTGTCAGAATAAAATTCAATAGTTTTGGCGGATTTGAGGTTCAGTACTTAGTAGCAGTAGTATTATTACAGTCTGGGTTCCCTCGGGAACAGAATACTTGATAGGTCGAAAACCTTGAAAATCTTGCGGATTTGATGCCAATTTGATGCGCCGGAAACGGTAATTTCCCAGGGTCGGAGAATTTACAACAACTTAGCATGACGTAGACTCGAGCCAGTCCGAATCGACGAACTGATGACAGTCGATCAGTTGGGTACCGATTAGGACTGGAACAACTGGCGCCCATTTTGGCAGGTCGAAAATATTCCCACGGGTTTGCTCGACTTCAACGAAAAGACGCAACCGTGCCCTAAGTTCAAAATTTAAAAGCTCTGATCTTGGTCAGATATTGAATGTATAGCGAATTTTAGAGCGTTGTATGTTTCTCTTTTTGCCGTATATGTCCCCCACCTCTCATAACTGGAGGTGCACTGTCCACGCGAGCATAATCTGCTTACACTATATCTACCCCGGTCAATCCCGTCATCGCGCTGACCTCATTGCGGGCACTTCCATCGACAATTATATGCGCTACCTGACGAAATTGAGGAAAATAAAAACATAGAGTGTCTTCTATTATGGCTTAAAATTGATTGAACATCTCCATCATCTATTTAAAAATTTGAAGTTGTGGGCCAAAAGGCCTTTCGCGTTGAAGTCAAGCAAACCCCGTGGGAAAATGCCCGACCTGCCAAACCCGGTCCGAGTTGTTCCAGTCCCATTCAAAAGGCCCATATGTTATGTCTGTGGCTAATCAAGTTCCGAAGGAACTTGACTCCGACAGCCCGCGCAGCGGGCTGTCTATGACAAAGAAGTACAACGCGCGCCGTAGGCGCGCTACATGACCTAGCTATGTCAGTAGTAGGATCATAGTTTTCTGTGCGATGTCTGGTTCAAGGCTTCATAGTGTAGTGGTCTTGAGCGTCAGTGTGGGCTTAGGTTTTGTCCTCGTTTCGAGTACCTCCGTTGACATTCCCTCTTGAGTATAATTTTGCGCCGCCTGCGGCGCGAGAGAGCATTTCTCTCAAGCAACAAGCTTACATACCTATCTCCTGGCTGACGCTGTCTGACCATATGACTTACAATTTTCGGCCTGCAGTACGTGACATGGTGCGAGTTGGTAGAGGCCGGCCAAGTTTACAGAGTACTCAGGTCAAGGAGACGAGATGTGACCTCTGTAGGGCAGAAACTCTCATAATCACCTGCCTAAACATCATTTTTCGGAGCCTGCGGCGCGTACAGCATTCTCAAAGTGTGGCACAT
This sequence comes from Hymenopellis radicata, assembly GCA_015501595.1. Taxonomy (NCBI): domain Eukaryota; kingdom Fungi; phylum Basidiomycota; class Agaricomycetes; order Agaricales; family Physalacriaceae; genus Hymenopellis; species Hymenopellis radicata. Next base: position 18,514 of record JADNRX010000456.1, read on the forward strand.
CTCCAGGATCATGTGTTATCACATCAAGTTTAATTCCTTTCTCCAACCAAATACTCTAGTCTTGGTCTAGTTCTTCTGTCTGATCAGTGGCCATGCTATATGCACTCGCAACACGAAGAAGTTGGTTTGCTCGGCAGAACTACTTATGGCTGATGCAGAACACAACGAATCAGGGCTCAAACTTTTAAACTGAGTCCTGCATTTTTGAAACCCGTGCCGTCAGTGGCGACGCGTCAGTGCGTATGTGAATCAACGACGGCGCGTTCGTTGCAGAGTGAGTACACCGTGCACGGTATATAGAGCCACAGCGTCACGCCTCACTGCTGACTCAGCTTCCTTCTCATTAGCCCATCACTCGTTATGTCTGTTATGTACGAATCGGGACATAACGTAGCCACAGGTAAGGATGATGGGCCATTCAAAATACCAAGAGGTGGCCGATCTCTGAATCGGGGACCAGACAGAAGCCACGCGACGCCATGCGACGCTCGTGTGGTTGCGCTGATGCGGGTTCGGCCATCACAACCCAAACGGGCGGACGTGACAGGACGCGTCATACGTTCTTCTTTATGATCCATCAACAAATCCACAGCAGTCCTCGCGTCTCAGTGCGTACGGGCCTGTAGCTTCAAAAAACTTGACTTCTAGGTGGTCTCACAGCCACCTTGCATCCACATGGCCAGCCACATCCCGTAAATAATGTATCATACTCGTATAATTCTTCTCCCTCGTTATCAGTACCATATTCTTCTACTTCGTTTCAAGGCTCACCTCATGTATCCTATAATTCATCTTATTCTTCCTCCCCTTCATACCGATATCCTCTGGGTGCCTATTCCACTAATATCCCTCCACCTATTGTACCACCTCCGAAAGCACCGTGTCCCGGCTCTCCGTTAAACTGGGATATTCCTCATTTCTACGTATCTTATCCTTTCGCTATTCATGACCCCGGTGTCAAGAACCCTCCAGGCTACTTCCTTCATCACGTCGGCAGCGATCCCAGTGCCATAACCGTGATCTCCAACCGTTGCAAAGGCATCGCCACATCGGATGGTGGCCCTTGTTCTCCTTGTTCAACCGCGTCCGTTCTGGTGGACGTGGTGAAGGATAAGGCCTCACGGTCTCTGGGTGCCTTTTCTGAGCGATCCCAGTCTGCATTAATAGACCAGATTGCGGTGCTTGAAGAAGCAAACAAGAAACTACGGTTTCAAGTAAGCTCAGATTCTATCTTCACATCTGCGTATACTTACTTTTGTTTAAGAACATCGACTACAAACGCGACCTGACTGTGTCTCGTGCACGCGTTATTGAACACTCTCAGTTCCTTGACCTCGTTTCACGCCATGATGTCCCCGGACTACATCGATTAATTGCCACTGCGCTTAAAGAGAAGGTCGCCATCGGCGGGCTTCTGAAACGCGTCCAGAAGGCTATCGACGGAAAATGGCACGCCCGAAACTACTCGCAAGCGGACTACGATCTTGCTATGCTTATATACGAACTCGGCGGCGGTGGCGCCGTGTATGCACTCAATCACGCAGGGCCCAGAGAATTTAGCGGGAGCCCTAACGTGCTAGCGTGCTCGCGGGTAGCGGGCTAGCGGGCATGACTGGAGTTTACCCCGGTCCTAGCGGGTTAGCGTGCCGTCCAGTAGAGGGACTTAGCGTGCCATAGCGAGACGCGGGTCGGTATTATCCATCGAGTAAAGATTATTAATGACAATCAGGAAGCCCATATGCATGTGAGAACGCGAGAGCAGGCTTGAGAACAAGCAGAATTGATCCGAGTCGATATAAGCTCGGCACATGGCATCAATCACATCTTGTTCAGATCCTTCATGAGTGCAGCTGTCGTACATCTGCACTTGGGAAATATACTGCTTTCCAAGCTTGTCCTGATTCGCATATCGCACTTTCAGAGACACTCTCCCAAATATGGCAAGCCGCCGGCAGAGTCGCGCGATTGTGGCAGTGCATTCCGGCCAATTTTCTTCCACAACATACACGCTCATACACGGTCAGGGGACCTCCGGCCTGACGTGCCTTAAAATCCACTGGTCGTGGGGGTACCCTTAGTCAGCAGCCTGGCAGACCTCGGTCCGCAAGGGGGCCAAGTGCACTACGAGTCTACCACCGTCGTCGCTCTCAACATTGTGGTCAATAACTGACAACCCTTCATTCAGGTCATTAAGACGTAGTTTCCGGAAGAGATCCAAGCTTTAATACAACCTCGGGTGTACGTTGTAAGCATTATGTCAAGGCTGTAGCCATGTTGGTGGGGCAGACCTCATTCTCATTGTGATTCATAAGAATGCATATCATTTTCATACAAATGACTACTCTTAGCAGGCAGGATAAGACGGAGTTGAGCACACAGACATTTGCGTGCACTCCAAGGTAACCCCCGCGTAACCCTAATTTCACGGATTTACCGGCCGAGAGCCCCCTGTACACGGTCAGGCGACACGGACAACGTCGCGTTTACTCCCCTCTCCTTAATGAATTTTCACAGTCCTTACCATGTTTAAGCTTCTTTCGGTAAGTCTTCTATAATATTACGTATCAGTGCCAACTGCTCGCGCAGGATCGCTTTATCCCCAATTTCTTGCGTCCTAAGAAGGATAACGGGTCGTCTTCCTCGGCAAATGGAAACCCCTCATCTAGAAGCCACACGGTGACGCCTGATGTGGCTGTTCGAGTGGTTCCTGTTCGAAACGTTGCTGGTACGTGGTCTCGTATTGGGGTTTTTAGTTAAAGGGACTTAAATCTGTCTAGGTGAAATTATTGAGTACCGCGAGGTTCCAACAACAGTCGGCACACACGACAACTCCCTCGGACATGTAGACAAGTCCGCTAGACCTGTACACCCCCTTCCCAATCGTAAACCGCTTCGTTCCTCCGAAACAGATAGCAAGCCTCGATCGACGAACCCAGCAAATCCATCCAGCTCTTCTAAGGCTACAACCGCAACTGATGGAGATTCATCTCACTCAACATCAAGTAGCCGACATTCCCTATCTCCTGCTCTGCTGTACGAGAAGCTCAAAGACGGTCGATTCATCCCTCATCTAAAAAATCGGAAATCACACACTCGGACGAAAGATACCCCTCAACCAAAAAAATCTTCGCTGGATGAAGACGGCCGAATTCACTTGCAGTTCCATGCTAAATCTGAGCTGCCAGAACCCGTCATACCAAAGGCTGGTCAAGCAAAAAACTCCGCCTTGCACTACGCCAAGTTCGACAATCTCGCGGACGGATGGGATGGTTGGCCGGATGGTGACTTTGAGCTCAGCCTCGATGATGCCACATTTGCCGCGACTAAGAATCTGGTGTCGCATTGGGCGATGAAGGTCAACGGTGGTGATAGAAAGGGCTCCAAGGATGCGAGACGATGGCAAGATGGCAAGTGCTCCTATCGAGAGTGCCTTGGATACATCTCCTGCATCAACGACGACTGCCAGATCATCCTCCGTCCTGCCACTGTGAAGACAACACGTGAAAAGCAGTTGGGGCGCAGGTGCGAGTGCGGTTCCCGTCTCCAGCTTCACCCTTGTACTGGTCGAGTGAAATCAATCCTCTACCACTGGCGCAACGGTATTCACTACTGCAATAATCCTAAATCCACTACGAAGGATGGCTTCCACAATCATCCTCGTCCAACACATGAACTCCATTTAACAGCCAATGCAGAGGCGCAGTTTCGGGAACTCGTCAACCATCATCCCAAGCTTAGGCCGCTAGAGGCCGTTGTTGGCCTTCCTACCCTGGACGGTCCTCATGGGAAATCCACTGCCGATATCGCTACCCCGCTAGCGAACGCCAACCGTGTCGCTTACGAGAAGAAGAAGCTTAAAGGCTCGCGGATGCAGAACGGTAGTAACTTCCTGCAGCAGTACAAGGAGTTCAAAAAGCGGAATCCTGAATTCGTTATTCAGGAGAAGTTCACGGACGATGGAGTGATTGTCATCTCGCTCCAGCACGAGTTTATGCGGAAGCAGCTGGTGAAGGAACTCATCGAGACTGAGGCTGTCAATGGTCTCGTCTCTGATGGGGCACATGGTTGGTGGCGCGAACGAAATGACATCCTCATTGTGTCGTCGGCATACTCGCCAAGATTACATTGCTGGGTTCCCGGCATTTTCAGTTACTCGAATGGTGCAAGTGCCGAGCACTTTCAATGGCACTTCTACGCCCTCTTCAAGAGCATGGATAAACATGCCAAGGTTGAGGATCTTCTTCTTGAGCTACGACACTTCGCCACGGTAAGCGAAAGCGGTTAAACATATGCGTACATCACTGCTTAACATCTTATAGGTTATGGACTTTAGCGATGCCGAACGTCGAGGCTTCATCTTGGCACTTGTTCGCTTTTTGAAGCGGCGGTGGAAGGATCAGCGAAGTGATGCAGAGCTTACCAAGTTAGCGGAAGGCTTGCTCAAAGGATGCGAGCAGCACTTTAAAAATGCCTGCACCCGGATTAAGAAGATTTCCTCTGTCATTCCTATTGATGATCAGCGAACTTTCGAACGACAGTGCAAACGCCTACATCACGTTAAGGATCACGCTGCCTTTATGATCGTCGTTCGTGAAATGGTTGGGAAATGGCCGAAACTCGATACCTGGCTTGCTTGGTGGTGCCGACCTTCTCATGCCTCAATGATATTCAAATCCCAGATGGTAATGCACATGGATCTCTGGCTCTCTATCCCCGACTCTAGCAATGCAGAGGAGGCCATGCACTGGAAGTTATACTGTGGCGCCGGTCGTGACCATGATGTGATTGATGGATTTTACGCCCTGAAGGCAATGGCCGAGTATTTTGAGAGACTTTTCAAGCACAAATTAGGCAAGTCAGCTCCTTCGATATCGATGGAGATCAGTACTAATAATATCTTATAGTCGGAAGTCCAACAAGCTATGGCGAGCCCGAGCCGTGGAAGATTGTTGCTGCTGAGATTGGCCGCACTAAGCCCACCCGAGCACCTGATGCTCCATCGCGTCGACGAACCAAGAATGATGGTCGCGCTCCAGACACTGTGAAAGAGTTACACAAAGGTTCGACGCGGAAGTCTAAGGTGCATTTAGAGAAGACGTTGGAGGAATTGACGAAGTCGTCTTCAACCAAGGATGACAAGAAGAAGAGGAAGGGGAAGACAGAAGAGTCAGCAGGCGTGGAGAGGTCTCGGAAACGTAAGCGATCTGATGAGGACGATGCTGGCAACAAGTCTTCAACTCGAGGAGCTGACACAGACGCGAACACCAGTAATGGCGATGAACTAGGTTCAATACCGGCTCAGGAGCACAAGAAAACGAAACATACTTCACCTCCACCTCATATAACCCCTCGTCCATCCGCACAGCACAGACGCAAGGGAGCGAAGCCCACCGCTGAGCCTAGGTCCCCATCACCAATGGCAGTGCTCCCGGCGACACTTCCAGGAATCCCTTGGGCGGACATGTCTTGCTGGCTGGACACCTCACTGATGGCTATCTATCTTGCGATTCGCGAGAACTGGGACATGTTTGGAGTTACACAGACTCGCCCCGATAAATCCCAGTTTCCCCTTCTTCACTTCTATTCGAGATGCTGATCTCAATACACACACAGTACGATCTCCATGGCACCTCCGATTCGCGAAACGTTATTGCGAACCACAACGCGTCGAATACTGTCCTCTTTCAGAAGAAGACTGCATTTCTGAAGACGTTGGATGCTGAAAAAGTTGTCATCCGCGCACCCACAGAGCTCGTTCACACTGCAAACAAGAAACAGCCTTCTTTCGTATGTTCCTTCTGTGCTCAAGTCTTTCGGTTGATTAATCGTTTCCTACTGACAGGCATGGATTGAAAGGATTCTTGATCGTTCGCGGGACAATGCGAATTCTAGTGCTCAATCATACTTTCAAAGTACCAAGTTCACCTTTCGTCGCTGCACTGGTGCTGCCGGATCATTGACTCGTCCTGAACATCTCAAGATTGACGATGTTACAACTCTTGTCACTCATCATCTATCACCACAGCATAAGGAGCGCCTTCAGGGCAGTCTCGAGCGTTGGCTCCAGGAATGGACAGACGTTCATCGACATGGAGACTCTATCTCATGTTGGCGAACATTAGCGTAGGCGGGTTCCAATATAGTAACATAGTAACATCAGCCAATGAGACATCCTGCGTCGGTAATGGCAACCTTCTCGACCTTGTCATCTCCATTCCCGTGCTTCTCATTATCTCTTATGGTGACGTCGTGATTCAAGAAGGATGGGACGCTCCCGAGACCTTGATACCTCTTGCCGATATGCCTGCCAGCTACGTAAAGGATGGTCTGGTATACGAACTTGTCTCACGAGTCTTCTTCGTCAACGGGAACCACTACATTATGCGGGGCAAGGTTAACTCTGACCATGGCTGGCATGTCTATCTCTACGATGGAATGGAATCTGGCGGCTGTTTAACACTGGAGAAGAACGCGACTGACATTCAGGCCCACCTGTTTGATAAGGATGCAACCGTCGCTGGTTATAGTTCCTGTCATACAACCGACCTTGTCTATCGGCTCCGAGGAGGAATTTCTGCACAGGCGACATTCATCAAGCATCAGCAGGCCCGAGCACACGAGCGGTTCGGACTCGAGTTCACATCAGATACGTGGGCGGTGATTCCTAACGTTGATCTCGATTGCAAGGGATACCGCCAGCTCGATGGGAAGGACATCTGGTGGACGAAAAAGCGAAACTTCTCAGAACACGAGCTCATCCCCACACCGCCCGTAGTCACCCTTACGCCATGCTCCACGCCTGAGTCGGAGGAAAAGGAGGAGACAGTTGTAATCAACTCTAGTTCACCGCCACCATCTTCTCCGATTCGTCTTGAATGCCGATGCGGCGTAAATGGTGATGGAGATCGAGTTGAACTGCCTCAAAATACAGTCGAATGCGACAAATGCGGACTTGCGTCTCATGTAGCATGCCAACGCGGCCTCGACGGCAAGGCTATGAATGAGGAGATCGACTTCATCTGCCATATCTGCTCCATCGCGTCAATGAAGGAGATGATGCACGGAGGAGGCCCTTACAAGGAAAGGGAGTCAACGCGACTGTGTGTCTGGACCTGATTTCATTTCTAAATTATCCAACTGACTTTACCGATTAGTGCAAGTAAAAAGACACTTGCGGAACGTCTAATGTCAGTATCCTGCATTTCATACTTGACTACTTGACTTACCACTGTTTCTTAGGCCCGGAAAAGCAGCCTTGGTTCGACAAGGCAAGTACTACTATCCGGGAAGGGTTATCGATGGTGTTGGAGACGTCCACGGAGAGCGTTGGTGGCTTGTACGCCTATGGCGAGGCAACCTTTATCCAGATGGTTCATCGCCAAAGACCGGGGAAACAGTAAAGGTTCCGGAGTCTGACATGGCCGACGAGTACTGGAAGGACAAGAAGAGTCGACGTCAGACACCAGTAAGAGCAAAATCGATGTGAATGCGGTCACTGACCTTGTAATAGATTGGAAAATGGAAACTGGCTTCCATGAGCGAAAGTCAATTCGACAGCATTCTGCTTGATACGAAAGGGACACCATTTACCAGTGAAATCGACCAGGTCCTCTTGCCGCACCGCGACACGATCCTTCGGATTATCTCAGATCCAGCCGGCATTGTTAGCGAGGTTCCAGCTTTGCAATGGTTGAAATCTGAAGGCCACAATTTACGACAAGCAGTGCCTTATGCCGGTGGTCTTGGTCCTGACGACTGTGCAAGGTTGAATAACTGGTTCTCAGTGAGGCTGAAGGACTTACCTGAACGTGACTGGGCCCTCTGTGCACCGGTGGCCCATGGTGCTACTCTTCTTCTCGCATCGCGAATGCTGGCAGATTCGTTAAACGCTGGCGTCGACTGGAGCGATCTGTTGCAGCGTGCCTGGATGCAGCAAATGGACTACCACGGAAAGACTATCAAAGGTCAGACACGACCAGCACCAGTGGATGTGGACAAGGAAGCAGTTTCGTTCATGGAAGATCGCATGTTCTCCCAGTCTAAAATGGCGGGCGTCGCAGGAAACAGGCAATGGGGTCTGGATGTTCGTTCTCCTCAAAGTGGCTGGTCGCCCTACGACGAGGGTCCGGAGCACTGGAAGGATAATATGAGAGTCGGAACCGCCAAGGAGAGAGTGGTAACTAGACATACTCTCGAATATTCAACGCGTCTGACATATATTCTAGCCAGGTTCGAAGTTCGAGACAAACGGTGCAAAGCGTCCGGCGGAGACACAAGACGCATATGCAGAGAGTTCCAAATCCGGAGTGCGAACCAGTAAAAGATGAAGGATTGTCAAGGACTACACTACTTAACCTAGAAATATCATCAGTTTAATACTACACTCATTTCTGTGAAGAACGACTGTACTTACTCTAGCGAGCTGTTAGCGGGACGTGTAGCGAGGCTAGCGGGAGCAATTGCGAGAGCCTAGCGGTCTAGCGGTCTAGCGCGATAGCCTGTAGCGGGCTAGCGGGACCGTTAGCGTGCCGAACAAATCAGCTAGCGGGCTAGCGGGCTCGCGGGAACCGCTAGCGGGAGCCCGCTATTACCGCTAGGCGTGAAAGCCCGCTAGCGGGAAGAGTCTAGCGGGGTAATAAGCATTTTGGAAAGGCATCAAAATGATACACGTACCTACACAACTTAACACGCAGTCTGAGTAGTCGTTGTGCGCATCAGCACTCTGAAACCCCATGGGAGACCCGATTCTTACAGATAATAGCTAGATATCATAAGTAAAATGTCTCGTAACTGCCTTCGGTCTCTTTGACAGTCTATGGTGGCAAGATACGAGGTTCCTTGGTGCTTGCCCTAGTTGGTAACGAAGCAGCGCGTTGCGCATTCCAAAGCTCAGACGAGGATGAGTTGGGCAGCTCGATGCCTCAAATGTGAAAGTGGTGCTTAAATTATAGAATGCGAACGCGACGTTTCGCAGTGCGATGACTGAGATCATGATTGTTCGCGACAAGCCTCAAGTCGGCGTCAGAACTTGCCCGATAAGGCAGGTCGGAGTTCAGGTGGATGGATCTGTTCAGGCATAAATTGCGAGCTGAAATTTTCACGAATCAGATACTCATGAAGTAATGACAATCAATACTGGTCTGTGTATCATAACAGATACAATTTACACCATGTATGATACTCTAGCGACGTCGGTGAAGGTACTTCACGCCAGAACCAAGCTTACCCTGGTCCTAGCGGTAACCCTAGCGAGAGGCTAGCGGTAACCCTAGAGGGTGTAGCGGGGTAACGGGAACCGCTAGCGGTCGATCCCGCTAGGCTTCCCGCCACTTTCTATGTGCCCAATCACGCACCTACGGCTCTTCCATCTCGAAAAACCATTAGCCCTGGACGGAAAAAGTTCGCTCTCAAGGTCACTACCTCGCAGGTGATGCTCGCCGATGTCATGCACAATATTAAGGTTGTTGCCGGCGAGGATGCAGAATCGGATCCACCTCGCGAACGTGTACCTTATCACCTACCTATCGACGAGATAGCTGGTGATGGTCGCCTCACCTACATTCCGGAGACGGATGAAATGGCGGGGTTATGTCGCGAGCATGTCCACCACCTTGCTGGGAATCTCGTCGCCAGAGACTGTGACTTGAAGAAGTGCTGGAAGCTTGGACTCGAGCAAGCAAATACCATCCTCCATCGTTATCTCATCTTCATCGATTGGGAGGAGCTCTTTTCACGAGCGCAGAGTCGATCACTACCACTCGGACGACGGCGATAAGGAAGAGCTTTACTAAGCATGTGCCGACACTGACAGCGAAGTGATCGAAACCCGCCAACCACCCCAAAAACAGCCAACCGCCACCTGCCGCCACTTTTTTATATACTATTCCGTAACCGCTAACCGCCCGCTAACCCTCCTAACCCTTACCGAACCCTTACCGAACCCTAACCGACCCCCGAACCTAACCCCGCCCCCGAGCCCTTACCTAACTGGGAACCGCCAAACTGGTCCCGCCAAAATGGAAGCGCGCTAACTACGTCATCTCCGTCATCCCGCTCATCCTTATCCTTATCTCCGTCCTCCGAGTGGTAGTGATCGAGTGTTTGCTGCTCTTTTCACGTCCGGGGTACGATCTCATGCGGCCGAAAGGCGGTAAATATCCTGGTGTCAAGAAGGATGTCGATCGTTCCTTAGCGAACGTCTATTCTTCACAGGACGGTGAAGCCGCACCTGCACCCCCATCCGAATCAACTCCAGATCACCCGGATGACCTACTTTCATTCGTTGTTCCTTCTATCGATCCCGTCATATCAGAAACCACAACTCCCGCACCCGAGCATTCGATATGGGTCCGTATTGATACCCAAGGCCACACGCAACATAAGAAGACTGTCCTGCGGACAGTCTTCGACAATACTCATGACATCGACACGGCCATGTCTAAAGATCGCCTCATACGCATCCGTACTTTTGGAATAGGCGGGGACAAGTGGGATCGTCAAGGCGGTCTCAAGCTTGGCGAAGAACTGCCTGCCTTTGAGCAGTTCAAGCTTGGCAGTCTCTTTGCGACCTTAGTACGCGTCAACGGCACTGACGTTGGTCTTGCGATTGCGCAAGCAACTGTTATTCGGCATAATCCTCCAGGAGCTGCTTCTATCTCCGTTTCATGTGCACCGCGAGCCGAACTCACTCTTCCGTCTGCGCCATACGAAATCTCTGGTCAGCTGCTCGACCTCACTCCTTTCGATGCGACAGGTGAATTTCCTTCAGAAGCGGACCAGATAGTGTGGGCGTGGAACGGCGAGTTTGTTTCATTTGAGAAACTCAAGGCCAAGCAGCCTACAGCACCACGAAACTCGGATCTTACACGCAAAACGGAGCTCGTATTCTCTGTACCAGCAGCTCTCATTATCCCTATCGCTCGTCAGCAACCAATATGTGTTGCCGAGCTGCCCGAGGATATTGCGATGCAAACAAAGACCAGCCTTACGAATACTTGGGTGTTCGACGATGCGCTCATGACTGAATGGCGCTCTTCTCTTTGGGACCGTGTCAAAGAAGTTGATTGTCCGCTTCGAATGCGTATCCCAACATATGGCCAAGTTATCCGTGGCGGCTTTCCCTATCAAAGTGACGGAATGGTCGAATCTAATCTCATAACTCTCGGGTACTCATTTCTTATAGATGATTCTCTTCTTGCTTCTCAATATGCCGCGACTATGACTGAAACAGCAGTCAAGGCTGATCAACGACTACAATGTTCTTTGTGCAACAAGAAGATAGCGGCGGCTGATCGTCAGAATCATATGGGAAAACATATTCTATTCTCCCTTCGTCGCCTGAAGGATCCATTCACAGGTTATCAATCCGTAAGTTACATTCATGCTTGATTTCCCCGTGTCTCATTCGTTGCAGTGGTTCCCGGAATATCCGTGCGGTTTCTGCGGCGGTCCAACAACTGGCGATGGTTCCTGCACTATTGGCATTGCCAGCGGAAAGGCAGCATCTTCATGCCCTTCCGCGTATTCCTTTGTTGTTTCCCGTGCTGCCACTGTAAGCAAGTCGAAGCCATGCACCAATGTGCCGATTGAATGCCCACTCTGCCATGTATTCCATTGGAAGTACAACATTACCAGACACATGGAGGAGCACCATCCAGCATGGAAGCAGCAGGGGCTCGCGGCGTTCATCGCGAAGATTGATATATCATTGGAGGAGCAGCACGCGATGCAGATCCCAGATGAGCCGGATGTCGAGATGTCAGAGTCTGAGGACGAGGATACGGATGCAGTTTGTAGTGATTCGACTCGTAAACGACCAGCGCCATCACCCCCAGGTAGTCCCACAAGTCGAGAGCTACGGCAGCGGCAGCGAAAGAGTCAAAGAACCAGTAGCAGTTCACGGAGTTTGCCAGTACGGGATCAGGAAAATAGGGATCCATTCACATAGAATATATGATACACTGATAACATAGTATAAATTCTGGTATACGCGACGCCGTGGAAAGCTGTAAATGGTGCAGTCGAGGGAGCGGGAGAGCGTGACATAGTCACGTCCGCCCGTTTGGGTTGTGATGGCCGAACCCGCATCAGCGCAACCACACGAGCGTCGCATGGCGTCGCGTGGCTTCTGTCTGGTCCCCGATTCAGAGATCGGCCACCTCTTGCAAAATACACACTTGATCGGTCATCAAGTGTTTTGAATGGGACTGGTTCGAGTCTAAGCATGACGCAACGACGATTGTCTTCCCCAATCCATAACCTTTTCGACCTTCATCTCGTCGTCGCAGAGCTTTCGCCATTAGACGCTTCGAACATTTAGCATGCTCTTACGCTCCTCAAAATGCGGAACACCGAAATCTGGGTCAGGTCTTGATGAAAAGACGCCATAGGTCGTTTCTTTCCCGGTGCTACTACGCAGCTTCTCATGGTACATCCTTCTTTATCTTCAGCAGGGAGTCGAAACATGTCCCAGCGCACGCGATCAACGTATCAGACGCTGCTTCCCGATTCTAACTGCTCATGATCTTCCTCCTGTAACGAGTTGCGAGACACTTATGTCTTCACGGTTGATCTTCACCTTCATGTTCTTACCCTTACACCTGGCGGGCAAAGTGCATGTGTCAGAACTGCTTCTCTTTTACTATGTCTCAGCGCCTTTCCTCTAGGGAGTCATGTGATACATCTCTGCATAATCTTCGAGGACTTCGTCCTTAATTACCTAGTCTAGCGAAGGCGTGTGATTGACGTTCCACTTCCACCGTTCCATGTTATTGACTACACAGGCAGCATCCCTCATCGTCTCATGTTAAAGACGTCAACGCCAGCATTTGAGGTGGCCTACGAGTCTACGACGGAGTGCCCTGTGCGACTCGGATTCCATTCTATCTTTCGAGCCATTCAGTGTAGGTGTCCAAAATAGATCGTTCCCTTCACTCGAAACTCCAGTGAAAGGCGCCATGATCCGAATAGGATCCCAACTGTACAAATGCTCAAAAGCGGAACAAGGACGTGCCTAGGGGTCCACGTAGCCTGAGTGCATGGGCGGCGCTTCTCGGTGTCATAGCGGCCTTCGTCTTTCCTGAAAGCAAACTTGTCAATGAATTGGAATGATGTCAAACTCTGAAACAATACGCGGCGAGGCATGGCGAAGAACGCACACCAAGGACGTCTCGGGCAGAGAAGGGAGTCACAAGTATCAGCTACATGGCCCGTGAGTTAATTTGCGCTATCGAAGCAAAGGTTGTACGGCTCATCATTTTCTTGCCCAATGAACACGCAGGTAGGAGTAACCGCAAGGTTCAGTGGAACCAAGCAAACGAACTTCCTACTTCGCGATTGATGAGGAGAGAGTTTCATGCACTGTGAGTGCATGGCAATAGGGGCGCATGAACAGCGGCCCCATCTGTCCCGAATGCACCACATACCTTTTGGTTTACAAAGCTAACGAGTCGAGGAACACTCTCAGGGTCATTCATTCAGCGGGTGGGGTCACCGACCCGCCCGAACCAGCCGACCTTGTTGATCACTTGCCACCATCTCCTTGTCGCCGAGTCCTTCTCCGAACCCTTCTCAACCATTATGCCGCCAGTACATGGAGTCTTGATAGAGAATACACTTAGAATTGCTATGACCGCTGTTCTGACTCTAGGAGCACGTCATTGGCCTGACGACCCTTCCGTGTTGCCTGCACGGAAAATCGGAAGAAAGTTGCCGGAAGGATTTTCAATAACACATCATCAACACATCTCTCCTGGGACGTTCTTGAGTCGATAAGTGCTAGCAGCGCCCAGGGATATGCGGCTAGGCGATCAATTTTTCGTAACCCCGCTTCTCCGGCACATACCCTCGCTAATCCTGATCCGCGTTGGAAAGCTACCATCCCCCATCCAACATCGCTGTATTGCAATCATTGTCTAGTTCTCGCGAAACGGAAGTGTGTAGATCACGACGGGCAACAGCGCCTCCATACATAGTTCGGCGGTTGATGGTAGGCCTTCCCGTTGAGTACTCGAAACATTTGACGAGATCAACATAAATCAACTTGTCTTGGGATCCACAATCCAGCTCTACTTATAAGACGACTCAATTCGGACGGGACCCTCGTTCCCTTCTTCCCGTCTCTTCGTGTGCCAGCGCCGCCATGCAGTCCGTTACTCTGCCTAGCATACACGACATGTTTCCAGGTAGGCAGCTCATTTCTTCTTCGCCATCGTAGTGCTAAGCAAGGCTCCTCGTAGGCTATCTACTATACAACCAAGATCTACTACCTTCGTCCCACACAAGCGCCGGCGCGAGAGCGGGAACATGCCCTCAGCATGCCAAGCCCGCGCGCAGCCCAAGAAGCACTATTGCCCATTGTGTCGCCGAGCTTTCAACCGACCAAGTAACCTCGCTATACACATGAACATCCACACTGGCGTAACGCGTGAGCAAAGCGAATTTTTTAGGAAGACCGCAAAGCTGACGAGCCCCACATAGCATATGTATGCACATTCCCATCGTGTGGTCGCGCGTTCAACGTGAAAGCGAACATGCAGCGACATTACCGCAACACTCACGGCTCCACCGACGACCGGGAACCCACAGATGCGTCGCGCCATCGCACATCCTCTCGCTCGCCGCGGCACTACCTCTCAGCACAAGAGTCATCTCATTCAACAGAACGGTCGTTCCCACTCGTGACACCGGTACAGTGGAGCGGAGACTCGCGCTCCTCGACCCCTGCGAGCACAAGCCAGGATTGTGCTGATGTGTGGCTTAGAGGGGGTTCGGCCGTCGTCGCAGAATAACATTCAATTAGTAACTGGTTGCGACTCATAATAATACTGTATCTCAGACAATAAGTAGAAGAGAAATCATGGCCGCGTTGTAAGATGTTTGAGGGTTACCCGCCACTCCCACCGGGAATTCTCGTCCTAACCGTTGACTGCCGATCAGAGTGTTCGTAGGCCTTGCCAGGATCAACTGATGACATCGATAGTCTCGCAATGTACTATGTAACATTGACGGGAAAAGGTTCCCTTGAACGCCTCTTATCCCCGCCAGAGGCTGAAATGGAATGCTGACCCGCTTTGCCGAAATGCGGCCTAGTCCCAGATCGTGTATGGGTGGGTTAATGGCGTCGCTGCCGCGTATTGCAATCATTATAAGGCTCCAAGACGACGTGCTCGGTGACTACCCTGTAATGGAAGACGGCGTATGGAGAAAGCGGTGCTGGGATGACCCACACATTTCGAGATAAATAGACGCGAGTGCGATTTGGTACAGCCTGCAAGACGAGTGCCCTTGAAACTTCCGAGGACGGCGGAGTACGCCCTGTTCGACCTTGAAGCGTGGCGTCAAAGTAGGATCTCGTATCTAGTGAACTAGAGATGAGCTGGCAAAGATTTTCGCAAAGTCATAACTAGCAAGGATGATATCCGCAAAGATTGGTTGGCCCCCGGTTATATACCGCTGTTGATCGGCATCCATCCATCGCGTGCCCTTCTCGAGCTTTCTCCATTGCAGCTCGCGCTCCGTCGTCGACTGAGGGTCAATATCCTCCAACTTTTTACCGAACTGCTCGTCCCGTGTGCGATGAAAGAATTCTTGGCTGCGTGGATTTAGGATATGCCACTCCGAGTCAGCGGGTGCTTATGATGAATGGGAGGAGGGGAGCAAACTTTGGGCGAAGTACCTCGCGAAACGCGTTGATAAGCAGAGGAGGCGAGTCCGGATAAGTTGTGTCCAAATACTTTTCTGGGGTGAGTATCCGGATATCGCCGACCTTTACATCAAGACTGGTGTACCACGAAACCCTCCTCGCTACACGCTTCCCATGATTCGTGACTCTTCCACGTCAACCTTAGTATATAATTCCTCTGTATGAGAGGCCCTTGGCGTTCAATGCATATCTGAATTTCCCGGGTCGTTAATAAGATATCGTATGAGAGACCAGTGCTATGCATCCGGGACGCGATATCATAGAAGGTATCGGTAGTATGGATTGCAGAGCAATCCATGAAAGTAGGCTTGGCCTGCCATAGTCGAGTTAACGCGAACAGCGGGTCGTAGTGTCTCGGACTATGTGAGGGTTGTCTCGCTGTCCTCGGGAGCGCATGAGATGCCTGTCGTAAACGCAGCGCAGACATTCGAGATAATGTTTAGATGATGAGCGTTATAAGCAAGGGTCACTGATGATCAACACAGGGGCTAGATCGCGGGTCATAGCGACTTGGGTTAGCGATGGACTCCTCGCACAACTGTCACTGGAACTCCTGGCATTGCAAGTAACAAGTTGTTACACTACACAACGAATATACGCGAGAAGTACTCTACCACGCCTGCAACGGTGTGAACGGATGCGCCGATGAACCCATCAGGACGAATGACCATGACGGTCAGCTCATCTTCTCTTGCGTCATACACCCTACTTGCTAAGCCCTCGCTATCGACAGCCTCCACGACTCCGTCAGGGAGAGTCCCTGATGTGGCGTTTCGAATACAGACAACCTGGGCAATGCCGCTCAACCGTCGAGTGGTGAGTTGAACGATGCTCTGAACCGATCCCGGATCCGCGTGAAATACCAAGACGGTATGTTCCGAAGGACTCAATAATTCGAAGAGCGAGGTCTTTTGTCTTCCCTTGTGGATAACCAAACCAGAGGCATCAGGAGCACGATCCCCGGCAGTCAAATCTTCTCCATAGCCGATGCAGGCATTACGCTTCAGATTTTCCGTGTCTGTCAGCTTGACTCGATCATCAAACACGATAGACGACCAGCGGTAATTAATCGTGGTCTCTGATGCACGCGAAGGTTGCTTAAGCCTATGCACAACAGGTCGGCGCTCCTCCGTATACGTTTCGAGGAGTTCGGGTCTAGCTCTGCCTTGTAGAACAAGGGCAAGTTTCCAGGAGAGGTTTGCCTGCAGTCAATAGTTAATATAAATCGAAAAGGGATGCATATAGACGTACCGTATCAGCGGTACTCGTATCGGGTTTGTCAGTGCTACAGAGGCTGATCTCTTATGTATGATATCGTCATTCTATACATGTTTAGTAGAGAAGAGGGTTCCCACCTGGAATCCATAGCGAGCGCATCAAGCGTCCAGCAGCTAGTCCGAGTCCAACGGAGCGTGCTGTGACTCCGCTACCCGCGACGTTCATATCACTGAACAATTCACGCAGAACTGCTTCTCTGGTTTCAACAAGTAAAACAGGGGACATTGCCTGAAAGCCGTCGAATCAGGTGATCACCACAGTGAAGAGAAGCATTCCGTACGGATTCGTCGCGAGCCGTAACTGCCTGTGACTGTAGATGACGGTTTGAAGTCGCGAAAAAGCCTGTCATTTGTGGGATGGATGTACTACGTGACTTGCAACTGCCGAGACGCTGAGGGAAGTGGTTAGATTCACAATCTGCATGATGAGGTTTGGACATACTCACACCGGAGAGTAAGCGCTGCATAATTCCCGAGTAGCGAAGAGAATGCGGAAAACTTTCGGCTACATGGTCATTTATCAGTCCAAGCGTGCAAACAAAAATAGATTGCAGAAACACGAACATGGAGAAGAAGGTGGCGGGGCATGCGTAGCAGCTGGAGATATTCGAGGAAAATCTACAGCAGCAGACCAGTTTCGATGCATGTGGACGTCTATGAGCCACCTTCGTTCTTTTCGTCTCACGTCCTCGTGATATAATGAATGCCCACCTCAATTCCGGTGCCTAGGTTGTGCGAACAATCTGCGATGCTTCTCCGTCCGCCCAATGTAGACGACGTATGAGGTGGCGACCAATTCAATGTTCCTGTCCGCGTAATCAGATGGTTTCGGGGAGGTGTAACAATGACCGATGCACCACACATTCGAAGCATCACCCGTTATCCCGTGTCCACCGCAAGTGCCAGTGTACTAGCATTCGTAGCACTAGCCCTAGTAATATCCGAACCTATTCCAGTGTCGAAGCTCTAGCCAGCGGCTGCTGCAAGCATCTGGTCGAAATGAGATTGCTATCAATGCAAGAGTCTCGTCGCTAGATCGAGATCAATAAGGCGTGGGCTCGCATTGGACTAGCAACCCTTAGTCCTTGACCCATGGAAAGAGTTCGAAGGTCATGACATGAAGAAAAGCGCGTGAGCGGGTAGATGGCCGTCTACACAGTTGGGTAGGTCAATGAATCCAGTCCACAAGGGAGCGGCGACGGCCAAGGACGGCGACGAAGCTAAAGAGATTAATCGGAAGGTCACGCTCTTTCGTGCTCCAGATATCGGCAAGCGTTCTAACTTCTACAGCGACACCGAATTCCTTACACATCCGTCTGAGTGTCGTCTGAGTGTGCGTTCATGGTGGTTACTGTGAAGTTGAAATTTAAGACGAAATTTTGATGGACCGGTCTTGCGGTCCGATGGTGCCGCCGGCACTTGCTGAATCAGCGAGGAGTCGAGTATGTTTGCAACTTCCTTCTGGAGTCTTTTCATCCCACGTCAATTCTCCTACGTAGGAGGCGCGCCCTTTCTTCAAGACACACTGTGTTCAAATCTTTTGGTCCTTGATTGGTCCTTGATGGTTCATGGCAGTGCTGCAAAGTCAACGTTGTGAGTTTCCTTCTAGGATGGTCAGCCTTCATGACAGTGCTCAATAGTTTCCAGCTTTGGCTCATGGGACGTCATGTGCGCTTGCTCCGTCACTCAATCTTCAAGTCCGTTGGCCCGCGTCCATCATTAATCCAATCTCTGCGATATAGACTAAGAGTGGGGAGGGGATCCTCGGACGTAATCTGACCCTCAAGGACTCTGAATATCGGCTGTGCGCGTGCCTCAATGCACTACAGAGTCTGGAGCCGTAATGATTGGCGTCTACTTGACCTATGTCGGCAACTGTGTGCAGAGTATCATACTTCGCGGATTCAACCGACGACCATAGGTTGTGACTCTTAATCTGAATCAAGTCTCAATGTCATGTAGCTTACCACCGTCACTTCGCGAAGGCGTACAGACTCGGAGATCAGGATAAGTCAAGATGCTTCAGTAGCGTGAGGTGATATCTTGTTCCTTGGTGCTTGCTCTGGTCTCCTGTTACATGGGTCAGTATCGGATCCACGTCTGACATTCCAAATGGCTAAGCCTGGTATGTCCTTTCGGAACTGCGTTATAGGCGACCAGGGGGATGCGAAACGTGAGTGCACATGATTCTACCCACACATTGGAGTATTCTTCACCTGTGTCGTCATACAAGGTATGAACTTATGTGCTCGAGAAGGCTATTTTCTATATATTCTACTGAGAGTCAGTTTGGCATGACAAACATTCCCTCAACCTTGCGACTCGACGGAACTTCTCTGTCGCTTTCAGGAATGAGAAACCTTCTTCCAATCAATCTTCGACTTTGCCGCAAGTATAGTATCGTCTCATGATGTGGAATCTAGACTCGTGTGACATGCACTGCCGTCTGGAACGACTCAATAAGCCCCTCTTATACGGGAGATCATCAACTTCTCGTCCATTCGTCCATACACTTTGGACGGCATCAGCTCAATGTTGATTCGGTAGGTTAGTCAGTCCGTCATGCAGCACTCGTCATCCCCAGTTTAGCGCCCTTCTCCCATGGTTCCCAAAACAGGAAAGGCGGTCCCAGTGGATGCTCCCGCTTTCCAGGGAGGGGGAGCCGAGGTTGAAATGCATTGAATGCTGTCGAGGAACAGTCCGATCGATATGTGCGACTTCATATGTCTCGCTTTGACCAAAGTAAAGCTCAGAAGTGACAATCAGGAGACTTACTACCCTCGCGATGAAGATACGACCTCAGCGCTTATCGCTAGGATGTGGCGCCGGAGGTTCGTAACAGCGTGATAGGTGTTTACGGAAACTTCTTAGATCACCAAATTCAATGATTTTGTCAGAAACGTCATCAAAGTAAACATCTCACACAGCACTCGCAAATCTTCCATGGCTGTGCCAAGACAGTTAATGTCTAAATTCAGGAGATGCACTACCAAAATAGCAGCAAGTCATGCTGCGCGACGCAATATGCAATGCAGCCTTGGCGGCTATGGAAAGTGTTAAAGTGGAGGACGACGATCTGCTTTGTCTCCAACAAGTTCAAGTTCCTCATACACTCGAACATGTCTACCCAACCCAACGCGTCGAGATCGGGTCACGTCCGCTTCCAGCTCGACTCCAGCGGTCATGCATACCCTACTCAAGCCTTGACTCGTACAAACAACGGCACAAAAGAGAGCGGCTCTTCTGTTGGGTCCGTCTTTTCGACGGCATCCGTCTTCCCACCATCCTCGAGCAACTATCATCACCGTCACACGAACACTGTCTCGTACATCTCATCCATCTCATGCTTCGAGTCAGTCTGGCTGACACCCGACAAAAGAAGAACGATACCACTTCCTCCCACTTCTACGCCCTCATACTCAGACCAATGGGCGTGCCACACGTCTGCGCCGTTACCACAGATAGCGAATGACTTAAACTTGATAGTCATACAGGCTGGCCTGACAGATGCAACCCTCGATTTGGTGCTGCCAAGTGGCAAGCCCGCTACAGTGCCTGAAGCCACCTCGATGACCATCGAGATCGCAGGGCTCCCGTACTACGCGCCCTTGACGGTTCGGCCAAGCCGCAGCCGACGCTTCGTTACCGGGAAAGACGTAGTTCGTGCTGTGGTTGGATCACTTCGGACCCCTCCCAGGCAGGAGGAGATTCTTGCCGTCCAAGGGAAACGAAGGATCGACGACCACATTACGACGGACATTCGGAGGTGTGTGTTGCTCCCTAACGGGGAGAGCACCTGCCTGAAGGGCTTTACCATTCTCGATGCTCAGAAGAATCTGTGGCGGCTGGGATGAATATACAACTACCAGTAGATTCATACTACTACGGGCTACCTCGCCTAGTATTATTAAAATGCTATCACTATTTACATCAAGTTCAGTTCCGATAATGATCGCACAGCAGGGGAAGTTACCTCATAACGGCTCGTCTGTTGAACATGGCGAACACAGGAAGATGAGGAAGTCAAAATCTCAATTCATTCTTCTGACCAAACATTCAATTTAAGTGATCGTCAACGGCCGCCGGGGGCGCCAGTGCCGACGTCTCCTCATCCTCGACGTCGGGCCCCGATTGCCCCGTAGGAGTCTTGTCAACGGCACCCGCATAGTTAACGAGACCAACCACGATAGCCAGAACGACTACAAGCACACCACATATCACAAGCAGACCCTTTTCGTCCTTTTCGCCTATCTTCTGCCACAGCATTTTTCGGGTGATAACCTCAAACTACAAACCTACATAAGCAATCGTTTAGAAACACGAGTAGGAACTTACAGAAATCTGCCGCGCGACTATCTCCAAGATCTTGACGCCTCCGAATAACTGAGCACTAGGACGACTGATACGAGAACGTACAACGCCGGACGGACACCCTCTGTCAGTGCCGACAGTCCGGCGACCACGAGTGGCATGGTTTCGGAGGACGTTGTGAGAACCAGGATAGGGACCACAATAAAGGACACGATATCGAATAGAAGACTCCACGTGGCGAAGAGTTTGACGAAGCGATATTGCGCAGTCAAAGGCGGCTTGCGAGTCGTTTTATGCATGTAGACGAAGGTACCACCTAAACAACGCGTTAAACTTAGGTGCTTGTTAGAATGAAGGTGACTGTGGAGTCCATACCGGGCAAGAGGACGAGAAATAATACGAGCGTGGCTAGTGGTGAAATCATGAAGAACAGGTAGGGCTGGAGAGCGATAAGTAAGCCTCTTGCTTGAATACTGGATAGGCGTGATAGGTACTCACAAAAGGCTGACCCTCTACTGGCCGGCGGGCAAGAACCAGCATTGCTTTCACGAGGGTGAAGGACTTCTGACGGTGAGAAAGGGTGTGTGATTGACCGCCAAGTACTGACCTGCGTCATCGTATAGATTACAAGTGCACTGCTGAGCACCAGAAGGCGTTTGGGTGTAATTAATACGGCCTAAGGGCGTCGCCACAACCTTGTCAATGCGCTTCCATGTGTGATCCGCATGTAGGCGAACTTGACTGTCGGGTAGTATGACGTGCACAAGCGCGATATGGATCACGGGGATGAGTAGACACACGATCCATGCTGGACCTTGGTCGTTCCCTGATTGAGCACGAATCCAAACAGCGAAAACACGACCTGTCGGAATAAGAGGCGGAATGCACGCGTATCAATGCCCAGTTACCATGTTGGCCAAGCTAGGGAGAATGAAGTCCAGACCCATGACGAAAGAAAATATTGCGAATCTGCGGCAGAAGCTCAATAAGTTACAGGGTAACATATACTAACAGGAGACACTTACCTTGAAAGAGGCCTTGTAATCACTTCCACAAGTTGTCTGATAGAGTAACGTGAACTTTGTATCGACCGAGTAACAGGAGTGACAGACGTACACGTAGACCAAGGCGACAAAAACAAGATTCCCTCCCAATAGACCATTCAAGAGGTGCACGATACATGTCGCACTGTATGACTTGACAAAGTACTGCAGGTAGATCAGAACAGCGATCGCACTAGACCTCGTTAGAACTGGATAGTAGCCAGAATGATTAACAACGCACAAGATGAACATCCCTGCGATGGATATCATCATGACACGCTTCGGTCCCCATGCGCTCGGGGAGGCCAGACGCAACCACAGACCAGCGGTGAGCGTTACCCCGATGATGTAAAACCATGGAGGTAAGCCTGCAAGTTCGCAGATATTATCAGTATTCCAAGACAGGTTCTGTAGCGATTGAGCTCACTGGGAGGTATATACCGGTCCGGAGCGTGTGGGGAGGAAAAAAACGGGCAGAATCAACAAGGCATTTGTAAGCAGGTGGTACTATCGTCAATTAAGTACACCAGGACAAATGGAAACGTGAGGCGCACGCACGTAGAAATTGAATATTCCGTAAA
>JADNRX010000457.1:0-41242 GCA_015501595.1 Hymenopellis radicata
CCATCACCATGGAAATTTTATACACCGAAAGCGAACGCATCATACACTTCGTAGCATCACATCGCAGTGATCAGGTTGTAGATTGGCACTTTCCGCTTTCCATTCCCCCACCAAACTCCAACCAGCATGGTTTCCGAGCTAACAACCCACCGCGAGAACTACGCTGTTAATTCACTACACACCAAACTCCTCGTCGAGAACAATCACCTACTGTACAAGCAAATCAACAAGAAATGTCGTTGAGATGACATAGAGTCACATACCCGATGATAGATTACCACCGTAGATGACGAACGTGGAAGAGCCTGGGATCGTCTACCAGAGCAACAACCCAGTTACTTATCGGGACTGTAACGGAACCCGCCGCACCTCCGCCCATCCTTCTTGTCGGGCCAATTCTATGCGGGTCATCGCCCACATCGCATCGTATTTCCACTCAAGCTCAATCACGTAACCGTCGTGCCCGCCTGCGGCGGGGATCCACGAACCAGTCAGCACGCGATTTTGGCGTAGAAATCAGAACAAGCAATCTGTACGGAGCCTAGAAGCTGAGGAATCGTTCCTGTGCCTTCGCTATCCCACATGCGTCTATAAAACGTCCTAGACGCCCTCGTTCCTGCAGACGAGTCGAGGGAATATGTGCCTACCGAAGTAAATGATTCCGATGGACACGCGGAAGAGGAAGAAAGCCTGCCCCCTCCACGCCCGTCCCCCCGGCGACGAAGTCCAAGAGGAACGTGAGATAAAGCAGCCGGACCACGCAGAGGTGTCTATCCGGAGGAAGCCTATCAAAGGACAACGGGCGGTGGGAGGGCAAGACCGGGCGTTGAATACAGCGGACGCGTATTCAGAAGGCCTGTGCGGCCCAGGCTGCAAATTCTTGTTCGGATTGTAGCGCTGTCATCTCTCAAGAAACGGGATATCGTCAATCCAGCCATTCTAGACGTCAAAGAATGCCAATAACCTGTTTCTGTGTTGAACCGAATTATACTCAAAGATGGCAGAGCGAGAATCAGTAGTATATCGTCCCAAAAGGCTATTCCTATACCAATCAAAAGCCACAGTCCAACCTGTGGTGTGGGGCATCCTAACGGCTGTGAAGACACGTCTGTGCCACGTATCGTATGTATCCTAGTGTCTGCAAGCCATAATCATTATCGTTACCCCAGTTGCTATAACACATCGTGCTCTAAGATGAGAATAAGTATCGGATCAACGTCAGAGAACAAGCAGAGTAAACCTCGTTAACGCTGCTGGGTAAGAGCGTCCACACGAAGGTCCATTTGGAGACATCCATCGCTGTATCCCTTTACATAAAAGAGAATGCATGCGAACCGTAGTGAACGCATGTCCGACGAGGCTCGGACATGCCGTTTGTCGACATTGTCGAAGGTGCCTAATCAGACTACTTAGCCTAACGCGTACGTATCGATGGTGATCACAAGCGCCTGGGGCGTAATCATCCCCACGACCCTCTCCAACTGAACTGGCTCTAAAGACGAACGAGTACTAAAAACGTCAAGATACGCAGAAAGTAAATGTTGAGATACCCAGCATGTTACAGCCCGGCTATCTGGTGATGGCAGAGCCATCAGAATCCTGCCTGCTCAACAGATGACGAATTCTAACGAGCCTCGAGGACGAAACACAGTCAACCGCCCGTGTTGTTGCCGTATGTCAAAATGGTCGAAAGAGTCCCGCACGACCGGTTATCATTACAGGAGCTCGCCGGTCATTGTGATCCAATCCCCTCCTCGGCTGACGAGCGCCCTGCAATCGATAAACACCGATGAGCCTTCCAACGTAATAAGTGCCAACCCCAGTTCTAAACGAGGGCGAATCTCCGAGACTGATGAATTAAATCATGAGGAAAGACGAACCTCGAAAAAGAGAATAGCATGCTTATTTGATAACTTCGGCCCTCGTGAGAGATCTGGGACGTCAAGGTCGAAGCCGTCTATTATGGCGTAAGACGCGTAAACGAGACTTGACGTTACTAACCAAGCATGTTATTCGAAGGAGTGTGATACCGGACATTACTGTTACCGGCCTGAGAGAAAAATAAGTTTTGAACCAGCTTAATGGAGACGAAATCACGGACCCTATGAAACGCTAGAAGACGCGAGCATTACCAGAATGTACAGCATCCGCGAAAGCAAGCCCAGCCGTCCATGTTTTCATGTTTACGCCCGCAAGGATGTCAGAATCGCTTCCGAGGGTCGAAGAGAAGGGAAGATCAGATTAAGAAAGAACTTTTTCTCGTCTGCATTACAATGCATCGAAGGGAGCCGAGTTACTACAATTTTCATCATAGGAAGCTTGAAAAATCATGAGTTGCTTCGAATCCCCAAGACCTCTTAATGATATAAGCATCGGGCTGGAGGACATGAGACACATGGTCTGACTGAGATAGAGCCCATGCGCTTGCAATGTGTAGACGGAAAGACGCACGGTGGAAGACACCCACTCGCCCATTTGATTGTGCATAACGTCTGCACAGTGCAGGGCTCCTTGGCCCATTGGGAGAGACAGGGTATCGCGCGAGACGCGCCTATGAGATAGAAAGGGCCTCAATGTGCAATGACTTACCTGGAAAAAGTCAGTCGTGGTGGTAGTCGCAATCGTGGTTTGGGTCTGGGTCCGGGAGAAGCCGACGCAGCATGTGCCACGTCAGGTGACGCGACTTAGCTCCTTTCCTCCCTGTCACCGTCTTTCCTATGTTAGATCTCCGTTCTGTTCTGAGGCTCCTTTATGGACGGGAGGTTTTTGTATCTCCGTCGCTACGTTCTTGTTCGATTTTGACGCGTCGTTCGGGGCCTCAGTTCGGCCCCAATCACGGCCCATCGACATACCGACCTCCACCTACTACTACTAGGACAGGAAGCCTTGTACTACAGTCCTACTGGTTGGGCCCTTATTTTGCCCGAAAGATTCAAATTTCATCCCAGTATTCGCTGCGAAAGCTAAGCCATTTGCTTACTCGCTCGTACTCAGACTTCGTATATCTCGCTTAAAATAGCTCACGTCCACGAGATCGATACCCAAGCATTCCATGGACAGTGACTTATCGAATATCGCCATCCTCATCCTGGCTGCGCGTTTAAGCAAACATCCTTGGCCCAGTATTCAAAATGGGCTGAGGAGCGAATGCGTCTGGTCCTATTTACGTTGGACATTTTGTCGCGTACGCGTCCGAGTTCTACGTCCCCACCCAAACACCCTGCATGGCCGCGTTTTTGTACTGTTGGATGCCATCGCCTAGATCCTGGTGATCATTTCCTGTCATGGTGCTGAATGTGACAGGTGGGATATCGCATCAATCTCGTATTTATTTCCCGTGTCATGGTTGGCACTCGAGGTGAGGAGCACCATGCGATGCTTGCAATTTGTTAATGCCTCGAATCGTAGAGATATATCACGATGATATGTTAGAGAAGTTGACGGAGAGTCTAGCGACCCTATGAAGTCCGCTTGTCTGGTCTTCGGCGGCCATTTCATACTGTCTGTGGCTTCCTCCGCACATGACATCCCATTCCAGCTTGTGGCTTTGCACCTCGGTTCGGGATTCTTTCTGTATGAACTCCTCGTACCAATAAATCCTTTTGCAAAAGAAAACAGCTACATCGACGCCACGGCCTTCTATTGGTGAACATTACGATTCGAAGTTTCTTTTGATACCGCCTCGATGTCCTGCGGCGCAATTTCCGTGGAGTCAAGTGAGGTTTCCGACGAGATCCTACTTGGCACTGTGGCGAACTGTATTGATCTAGTTAGGCGACTACTGGCGGAACACCGACTGTGCTCCGCCATTTTGTCCCAAAGCGATCCATAGAGGAGTACAACAATATGTGTGGCCATGGGTACAAAAACCTGTAAAGCGTCAGTGAGCAGAGGCAGGAAGATCCCTTCCCGAGACTCACTGCGACACAGGGCGCAATTGCAAGAAGGAATCTCGGGGCAGAATGGCTCACGCTATATGTTTCCGGAGTCGATATCGCTGTTACAATAACTATCATCTAGTCAACATCCATGCTTGTGAGCAGTGCCTGTGCGAATGAGACGAGAGCTTCTCACGTTGACTAAGAAGTATATGAAACCGGACTCGGAGAGTAGTCTAAGAATCTTCTCAGCAACGGATCTCCGCCCCATTGACGAGAACAGTGTCCTCATTGCGGTACGATGGCTCCTGCAGTAGATCAGCAACTGTCCCGGTAATGCCTTTCGAAATTCATTCACCAGCCGATGTATGCAATAACACAGGTCGACAATAGATTGGAGAGTAGCGACAAACACCAGTTCACGAAAGACCTTCGGCCGCAGGATCCAGAGAACGAAACCCCATAACTTGTAGGGGAAGTTCTCGACTGGCAGATCAACACGACAGGGATTGTACCTAGCAAATAGTGCACATCAATGAGCCTCATTTACTCCAAGTCGAATAGGTACCGATGTAGGACAACAAGGCAACGCCAGGGACGACCAGGATTCGCTTCGCAGTCGAATTATGTGCCGAGAGTTCCCAAGCCCGCCAGAGGACCAGTAAATCACCGAACAGGATCTGAAACCGTTGCGTGAGCAGACAGGTATTGCATAATAGACATCCCACTCACCATAACAAGCCACGATGCGGAGGAAGTTGTGATTATTATCAGGTCCCTTGTGCCATCCAGATTGGCTGTGTGGCCCGCTGACGAGATTTGATCTTCGTCCCCAAGGACCAGCAGGAAGAGATCCCGTAGAACGACGACGAACATGAATATCAAGGCAGCATACTGGAAAGATACAAGAAGAAACATCGTCGAGAAAATGGAAATCACAAGCGACCCGCGTTTCCTGATGAGGTGGATGAATAAGACTCGAAGCCTAACTTATCAGTCCTTCGACTTGCCGCTTCCTCCGGGTTTGCACAATCAGAAGCACAACGAAACAGGCTAGGGCAATAGCTGAAAATCGTGAACGTCGCGTCTCGGGAGTCGGAAGGAAGCGTAACGTACCCCAAGCAATACCTGCCATAACTATAGGAAGAATGCCTATGATGCTCCCCTGTTCAACTACTCGGCGTAAATCATCTGCGGTGGTTATCGAGTTAGACATGAGCGGGAGATTAAGATCTTGAATAGATGGACCACCTTTATATCGGTTTGAGAGCTCCCCGATGTCATCCCTTGGCTTGAGTCATGAAGCTTGTTCAGTACCCCCGATGGAGACCGCTGTCAGCACTGCGCTCTTAGGACGGCCACTTCTACTACCCGAACCTCCGAGTCAAAGCAGCAAAGCCTAACATTGCCTATCATATAGCCCACATTAGTAGAGAAGACCGTAGCCATACCTACCACACGAGTCGAATGTCGGGCGTCGATGGGCTGGAAATTTCGCGGTCAGACGAAGTTGCCGATTAGGCCAAGCGAAACGAGTGCGGGAGATGGAACAAGTCTGAATGATCATCTGCCAAATAGTCTCCACACTAACCGCTTGCATTCGCCATGCATCGGAACACGATAATGACCTATCTTTGTCATTAACGCCACATCGTTGTGATCTGCGTCCGCTCCAACTATCCGAAGAGAAAATGAACAGACTGAGACATTTATATCTACAACAAGCGGGAAGGTACCTAATGGTATCTGAGCATAAGCAATAATGTTGAAAAGAAAAATTCACCTGCACCACACTTCGAACTATTCCATATGACTACTCCGTACTGGTGTTTTTGGACCATGCGTGCGTCAAGATGTTTAACAGTGAATATATTCGTTACTTCTCCATTGCAAGGATACACTCGGTACCGCGCGTTTCGGCCTGGTGCCCTTATAACCGAGGTATACGTCCTAATAGAGAGTATGAGCGCCGAGATAAACGGGACGGCTTACATTTCGCAATAAATCCCAAGAAGCTGTGATTTCCAAGCTAGTTAGAGGCGGCGTCAAAGACTGTTCAGAAAGGAATGTCGGCCGAAGCAAGTCCAAGCGGCGCGTAGAAGTCAAACAGGGAGGTCAGGAAGCAGGTAGAGCTCGTCCAGGATGGAGCCCCAGAAAGGAGATCCGCAAGTCTTTCGATAAAAACACAGTGATGGCAGGAGGAAAGAGTAAGCTCGGCGCTCGCTCAATATGGAAGTTGTGAGCTCGTCACCTCACCTGACTCTGTCACACCCGCGCCGAACCTGGATCCAAACAACCATGACTCCCGACGTCCTCTCTCACTCTCTCGCTGGATATTGCGGTATCGTTATTTTTATCTGAACTGCTACACGGACATTTTCACCCAGCAGGATACGCGTCTTGCGCCCCGCCCAGACCGAGGACGCCTGCACGCAATGTGTAATGATAAGCCATCGTCGGCTGCCTTCGCGAAATGCGCGTTTCCGAGCTTTATTCGCGATTGTTATGATACCGATGTGTCTTGGCAGCGGAACGGACGCCTAGAACAGATCACGCTAGTGGCGAGATACTGTACACTTTAATTCAATTCGTCGGTCACGGGTCACGGACGACCCGAAATCGACGAAAAGTCACAGCCGTCACAGCCAAAATCACGAAAAAGTCTCCGGCGGGGCCCCGCCAGCCTCCCGCCGCAGCTCCGCGGCGGCGGCAATTACTATATATGGTAATACGTCGAAACCATAATTTCGTCGGACCGGTCACAGGTCACATGGGCCGACGAATTGAATGAAAGTCTACAGTATCCACTCTGGTCGGACCAGATCATGATCAATTTGAATCCAGTTGGACTCTTGCTTGTCTTGGCACATTTTAGATCCGTTTAAACATTGTCGACATGCGAAATCGCTAGCTCATTCTACATACCTATCTACCCTTGTAGCTAGGAGAATTGAACAAGGGGAGAATCAGAAAGGTGCGCCGTTTGTGCTGGAGATGGACAATGCTTATTTGGGTTCTGCCAGTGCTTTCCGCAACCGTCGGAAGATCGATCAATGAACGAGGTGAAGGAGATGCCATAAAGGCCATCATGACTTGGTTTTCATAGGATCCGTCCTTGGGGACCTTTCAGGATGTGAATCGTAGCACGCGAATTCATTTCGCGGCGAAGGTTGACCTGCTACACATACGCACGAGAACGCTGCAGTCGTGATTTAGGAACTGCTGGAGTTGGGACTCGGTTTTACCTTGTTCTAAGAATAGCGCGTGGGCAATGGCTAGAACTACGAGTCGAACGTCACATCGAGCCGATAGTATCGGCGCTGCCACAGTACCTTTGTTTATCTGTCTGCAACAAGCGCTCGGTAGCTTTCTCTTCATCCGCCATGTCTGACACGACAACCACCGCAGGGTATTTACGCCGCACAGGCGAATGGATCCTTATCGGCGGGCTTCCTGTCATTGTGGAGAGTATTGCTTGGAGTACGTGGTAATTCTACTCGACCTTCCGTGTCTCGATATTTATGATTTTCAGCTGTCGTGCTAGCATGTTTCGTTGCCCTTCTCATCGTTCAAACAAGAAGAAAGCGGTAAGCAACGGACTCAACATTGCGCTGAAAGCAAATTCATCAAGTCCTCCCTCGTTAGCACACGTGGTGCCCCTATGATCTTCATTTTTTCCGCCATGTTTGCTCTTGTGTCTCTAGTATATGCCTGCAATCTTTTTTGGTTTTTCATTCAGACGCGGGACATCTTTCTGCGGGCTATGGGTGACGAGGGTACAATAACCCCTGCAGAGAGGGCGTTGAATTTGGTTGCGCAGAAAAATGTACGTGGAATGCGTGCGGTTGGCAACGGGCATGGCTGGTTTCAGTGAGTGTCACTTGAAGCGGTCTGTATTATTCGTCTATTTACCTCCAACCTATAAAGCTACTGCTGGGTGATTCTCTGGTATTGTGGCGCGCTTGGGAGCTCTCCTCGTATAATTTGGCTCCCAAATGGATGTTGGTGTGCCCCGGCGCCGTTTTGCTGGCCTTCGCAGGTACAGCCCGGCTACTCCAAGCAACGAGGTTCTCATACGCACTATCCAGGTACAATTCCTGCTGTACTGATCTGCCGCTTACAAGGTGCCGTCGCACCCCGTGAGCATTTCTTCGCCGGCGCATGTGGTAAAAAAGCTGTGGTGAACTGGTGTTTGTCGCTACTCTCCAATCTGTTGTCGACGTGCATTATCGCATACATGGCCTGGTGCGTTCAGGCTCTATCAGAGGCATTTGGCTGATCTGATGCAGGAGACATGGAACACAAATGAGGAAACTTTTGCATTCGAAGCGGCGCAGGTACATTGGCGAGAAGATCCTTGGACTCCTTGCTGAGTCAGGTTTCTTCTACTTCTTTGTGAACGTGAGGACCCTGTTTTTGCAATACGGTTTACTATAAAGGCTCTGCCCGCCAGATCATTTTCGTTATCACGATTACATCCAGCCCGGATACATACAGTGCAGATAACGTTGTTGCGAGTGTTTTCACGCCACTTACAGCCTGCGTCGGGGTAAGTCTGAGGAACAATCGGATTCTCCTAGTGAGTACTTATGCTCCGCAGGCCTTCTTACCCATGGCGACGCATGTCACTGTACTCGTCTATGGATCCTTGTGGGACGCTATGACAGAGCATAACCACCTAACCACGTCCATACAGTTCGCCGCAGTGGGTCGGATCCCGTCAGAGGCCTCCCTCGAATCGCCGGAAAGTGTCCTGCATGGCATTCCGGACGTGTCGAAAGAGACTTCGTATGCCAACACTCAGTAGTGTACAAACTCGGCCGTTATGCTCAGGCTCTCCGTTTTATTTGCATAGGATAACAAGCTGGCTATTTACTATACAGTCAGAATAATCTAGAGCTAGTAACTAGTGGGCATTGAATGTACAGTAGCCAATAGCTTCATCGGATCGGAAGACGGCTGTCGAAGACGAGGAAATAACCAACGTACAGCATTGCCTCATCAATACTTCTCCTGGGATAGCATGACCGCGTACACTTTGCCTTCGACCCGCCGTGACCTCGCCTTCAGGCCAGAATTAGAGTAGGCTGTGGTGCCCGGCGCCATGTTCATCAGCCATACGCTTCGGTGGTTTCGTAAGTAGAGCATTCCATATCACGACCAGAAGGCAACTCGCTCGATAGGTCTATACAACGTCGATGTGCGAATTCCATAACTCGTTATTGTTCCTCTTCCTCTGCCATCCCACGTCGAGCATCTGGCGGGCGTACGGCGCGTACGTGGCTGTCAAACCGCCTGATACTAGCGAATACGTCGAAGAGGATGTCAGTGCGCGCTTCCATAGAGGAATACTCGTACGCAGGTAGTGGCGATAGTGCGCCACGGACAGGATCGCCTCAAGAATCATCCTGGGATAACGTGGCCTGTGTATCCTTTTCCTTGGATTGAACATCTAATTGTCGGCGAGATGATAGATAGTATCTGGTTCGGAAACAGCAAAGACTTCTCGAGTGATCGCATGCTGCCGCGAAGGACGCGTTCACAAAGCATCTACGCGATCCATACCAGCCGGGAGGTAGAAAAATCCAGGATAGAATGAAGACTATTCCAAAGAATGAAGAGGATGAGCCGAAGTGACTCGTCTTGCCGATAAGACATAAGCAGAGTACTGTCTGGTCGAGCCAAGCCGAACGACGCGTCAAGGCCAACTAACTGGTCCTACATTGAGAACATGATATTATGGGCAATCGCACCCTCCCGTTTGGCGGATTCGTAAGCGGTTCCCACGTTTGCCGTAGGCAAACACTTGGCGGATTTCAACTAAGTCGGTCGTCGCCCAAGCGCGAGGGACGTGTAGAGTCTGTAGACATTAAAATATGACTACTTAGTACTAGGAATGCCATATACACCTATTTTCTTCATATTGCTAACCCTCTGACACGGCATACCATGATGACTGTAACACACTTAGCTGTCAATGGCAAATGCGGGCCATTTGGGATCTAAAAGCATAAATAATCATACAAGACCTTGCCCTCATGCTGAACTCTCATATAGCAGTGTGTTTATCATGCCAAAAGCATGTGTGGCACTGGAATCATTGAGATGTGGCCGGGTTCAGAGTCTAACATGGCAAACAAGAGGTTCACTGCCGGGAGGCTTGACAAATACTACTGATATATTATTTCTTGACCGAAAACAGATAGTTTGGACACAGGAATGTCGTCAAAGAGCCCACCTGGCTTGGACGACGACCGACTTAGTTGAAATCCGCCAAGTGTTTGCCTACGGCAAACGTGGGAACCGCTTACGAATCCGCCAAACGGGAGGGTGCGATTGCCCATAATGAACATGATGGCACTCGCTC
Source organism: Hymenopellis radicata (assembly GCA_015501595.1). NCBI lineage: Eukaryota > Fungi > Basidiomycota > Agaricomycetes > Agaricales > Physalacriaceae > Hymenopellis > Hymenopellis radicata. The sequence goes on from JADNRX010000457.1 coordinate 10,246, forward strand.
AAGGAAAGGTGGGAACTAGTCACCTCACCTGACGGAGTTACACTGTCACACGCTGTCTGCAAACTTGGACCACGACTACCACGACACCTACAATATGGTCTCTCCATTCCGCCAGGGCACACGACTCCCGCACGTCGCGACCGCTGTTTTCCAGACTTATACGAGTCTCGCGCTACCAATGGAATAAGGTCCATACCGGAGCTCGACCTGTTTGTTATCGCAGTCAAAAACACGTTCTCCGGCCAAGTCCGTCGTCGGACCATCGCTATCCCGCTTGCGCCAATGCCCGTCTACGGCATTTTGATCCTCGGCGCTTGGATGCTGTAGCAACGCTCTTGATCGACCAGAAATGATGCGCTATGGCGGGTAAGTCGCGCATATTTATACTCGTTTTTTTGTCTAAAAGTGTTACTCCTAGCGCTTCTGGCACAGAGATGGTCACCACTTCCGAAGAACCTGTCGCTGCAACTCCCTACAGCCCCCCACGACCCATCTCATGTACCAGGACCGCTATCCGCCGCCCTCTTATAGTCGGCTCGTTGAAGGATGAAGAGAAACAGCGGTGAAAAGACGTATATCCAACAGCAGCAGTGGAATACGGTATGTCTCTTTCCGCCTTCAGGCTGTCGTTTGCATCCTGACAATTACCTGACAGCGGCATTTGGTCTTACATGACGTCCGCGTTTAGTTCGGAGCCCGCTAGCCTTTTCTTCGCGCCTTCACGTCCAGTACTGCGCGGCAGCCGCGTCGCGGGCTCGACCATGTATTTTCCATCACACTCGGCCTATCCGCGTATCACAGAAATCTTTCCGTTCTATCGTGGTGATGGGACGAATTCTCCATCTATCCTCCGCGCACTACATCCTCATGCCTATCTGGAACAATCGCCTTCCATCCATTCACCAGCATTGAATGTGTCTCCCGCTATCAGCGATGCCAACGTTATGGATTTGCTTTTGAGCAACGAAGCGATGGCGTCGTACCCTCGTCGTTCACCAATGAGCAGCTGTAACGCTTCAATATGGACGGTTAACTGCTGTCTTTCGCGACTAAAATGCTTGGGGTGGGGCAAGACGTCAAGGTTAGGCTCGCGACTGAAGCTTTTAGGGCGGGAGACTGTTTAGACGCTGGACTCGGTCTTGGTGTGGTGCGATAGGAGGAAAGCGGTTGCCTCGCCTCCGTTTGACGAGGATTCATTCCAGCAGCCGTTAGCTTTGGCTGCTGTAGATATCGTGCCCAGTTTCTTTTGCATGCCACGTCCCGCCGCACCGCACGACGTTGAGGGCGCTTTTCTGATGTCACGTAACACCATTACTGCCTCACAGGGTACCACTCCCGCACCAGCCGACGTTGATCCCTCCGTATGCGTCGCTGCTCATGTCGCTCCCGCCTCCCTCGGTGCTGTTACTCACACGTTCAGAAATCTTGTATCCACGCAGAATGCTCTGGAAGGCGGTGCGCAGTAATACAATCTCAACTCTTGCTCGCACACCGTTTACGGACGGAATTCTGGTCGTGCCCCTACATAGGGTACCTCATTACCGGATGGAAACATTACGGATTGTCCCTCGCGTCATAAACCCATCGTCGGGTTTCCGTCGTTTCCACGCTTTGGGCAACTCATGTTCTCCCGGGCTTCGCGCGCGCTTGTACCGATAGGCCTGTCTCTCCCGTACATGGTTTGGATATCGCCCTCATCTTGGATGTTGTCACGGGCCAAGGCTTCATTCGCTTGCGTCTCAAGTTCGGTGCTGGGTCGCATGGATGGGAGGAAGACGTCGGGATACGCATGTCGTCTCTCGTGCTCGCTACTGTATTCCTCGTGGGGTGGCGTTGTCCTAGGTTATGCTAGCCGGATATCGGATTCGAGGACGTGGATGCTATGTTAGGGGCTTGGAGGGATTGTGGAGGATACTTCGCGTAGCCTCGTCAGGTTAACACCTCATCAGCAGGATGAGGTCGCACACCCACCTTGGAGCCCCTCGTCTGTCTGGCGCTCTGCCCCAACGCACACGGCGAAGTCCACAGACAAGCGGTTTCCTGCGCGTCGCTCTTGTCAGCCAATCGTTGTCACGCCTCCATCCCCCTCGTGATTCTGACCTCAGGATATTCGTACGAACCTACGCGTGTATATGCATGCAGATACCCTATAAAATTGCTTTTTTCACTTCATATGTCGCGTGCTGCTGCACTTAGATACATTCCTGTCTGCTTCACGACTTGTACTTCGGACTTTGTTCTTTATATCCTCACGCATCGCTCGTCAGTTTTTTTATCTTCTCTTCGCGAAGTACATTTACAGTTCCAATCGAGTCGCGGAATAGTATTGATTGTATCGACAGCGCTGCCGACCAATGAGTGCAGTGACTACGAGTATGAAATTAGTGCTGATGGTGGCATAGATAAATAAAGGAAGAGATGGTGGCTCCCACAATAAGAAGGACCACAGTGGATAGGTATCGGTGCCACATATAAATAAAGGAAGAGATGATGGCTCCCACAACAAGAAGGACCGCAGTCACAAGATACGTATCCACTGCCCGCACTGTATCGGGAACGACACGGTCATCGAGTACTTCGCCGGAAGGAACGTGGGCGGGAGTGCTCTCAGCGGGCCTGGTTCAGCTATAGCACAGGCATCCATTGCCTCAACCGCTTGGGCTGTGTCGGGAACGACATGATCAGCAAGCGCCTCAGCGGCAGGAACATGGTTGGAGGTGCTGGTGTCCGCTGGGACATCAACTGGGCATCGTGCGTATGGTCGTAGTACATCTGTGATGTCTTCATTCATATCGCAAATGTGGTGGTTCCAAGGAAGCATCAACAAGGCAAGCAATATCTCGGGGGTACCATCAGTGTGATGTTCCATCGAGATCGATATCCGCTTCCTGTAGGAACACTGCGATGACATCGAGGATGTCTGGTGAGTGGGATCTCCTTCGACTTGGAGGAGGATAGACTGAGACCCGGCCTGACTGAGAGCATCTCGAAAGGCCTATATGCCTTAAGGCGACTTTAAGCAACTTAAAGCGTCTTAAGACATAAAAAGATAGTAAAGACAAGTAAGCTAATAAGACGCTTAAAACAAAGGTTCACGTTGATGAGTGCTTTAAGGCAGCTTAAGACACTTTAAGGCATTCTAAAAGCTCTTAAAAGACTCTCTAAAGTTAACTTAAAGCATACGTCTCCGTGAACCTTATTTTATTGCCCTTTACAAAATAGTTTGCACCACCGATCGTGGTGCGATCACGCATAGTTTTTGAGGGGTACTTTGCGAACGCGCTCCCGCACGCGTCTCTACCTATTTCTGTGTATTTCTTCGTGTAGTGTACAGTATTGAGGGCTTGCTACATGCTTGACCCCCCAAAAAAATGAGATACATCATTTACTTTGTGACCTAGTGACGGCATGATGTGGGTCAGCTCTTGCCTTTCGACCACCATGGCCGGTAAAACGCGAGGGCGCCTGCGCAGCTCCACCACATCCACGAACGACACGCTTATTGACGATGATGATGAATTGGTTGATCCGCGAGATGTCAAGCGAGCAAAGCTCAAATCCGTTCCTTATACAGAGGAGGACGACGACGACGAGCCGGAACTGAACGGGGGACGGGAAAGCGATGTGGATAAAGCACTTCTGCTCTTCCAGGATGGTGGAGAAGAAGATGGTGTTTTGAAAAGTGATGGAGAGAGTGAGATTAGCCAGGAGGATAGCTCTGACAGTGTTGAGGTTGTCGATGTTGAAGATGAGCGATACTCCTCTGACGAAGGTGTGTCCTGAGCTCTCCATTTTTCCTAGCTCTGAATACAGTATTAGAGACGTGTTTGGACATTCCATTCAGCATACCAGTACACGGTGCCGACAAGACATTCATTGTTGCCAGTAACACGTCCTATTCCGCGCTTCGCCGACGACTTGGCGATATCATTGGCCTGATGCCTGATCACGTATCTGTTGCCTGGAGATTCTCGCATACTGGTCCCAAAGGAACCTACAACCATCTTTCTAACAACGACGAACTTGCTGAACTTTTCGACTGCTACACGACTGCACTAGAGGATCGTACCAAAGCACTGGCTAAGGCGAAGAAAACTGGAAAGGCCATTCCCAAGATACATCGTGAAAAACTAAAGGTGGAACTCAAGAATCTGCGTCCGGAGACGGCTGAGATGACGGCTAAGGATAAAGGAAAAGAGAAGGGGAAACAGAAGGTGAAGGGAAAGAAGAAGGCCTCAACAAAATCGCCTCCATCAGTACGTGCTCTTGTGACCCGGTTATATCCACAACTAACAGTGGTCCAGATTGAGGAGTTCGACGTACAAACAGACAAGCCGCGCTCTGGCTCTCAATTCACCACCAAAATCCTGCTCGACAATCCTTGCAGTAAGAAGACTCATCCAGGACCATGCCTTGACATCGGCGATATGCATATCAATTTACTACCAGCTCAAACGAGTCTTTGGGGTAATCTTTGTGTATGCGCCAGGTTCTGATCTATTCTGCTTGCTGATCAATATTTTTAGGCGAAAGGATGGCCATCGACCACAAGCCCGCCCACTACTCTGAAGATTGGAGATGCACCGCCGCCATCACGTAAACCAGTAACCGTTGATCAGCCAACCGCTGCACCTGCACCACCTACATATCATGCTCCTCCGACGGTTATCTGGGCAGGAGCTCCTCCCACAACCAGTCCATATGCTCGCTCTTCTCGCCCTGCTGGACCGGCATCTGATGGCTTCGAGATAGAGCTAATGGAACCACGCCTCTATCCAAAACTTGTTGATTGGGCGAAGGAACTAGAAGGATCGACCCGTGGTGACGGCTATGAGTACTGTTTGCATGCTCAAGCACTTTCGGATGCTGGCTATAATCGAATCGTCGATATCGAGTCTTTGGGATTGGCCGAGATCAAGGCGGAATGTCCGTCAATTGCATCAGGTGTTGCGAACAAGCTGATTCGCTATGCCAAGGCCGACACGGCAAAGATTCGAGCGGAAGAGAAGGGTCGTCTTCGTCAGGAACGTAACCAACCACGCTACTATAACTGAATACCTGTTTAGATTGCTTTCGCTGTTATTATCACGCTTTACTTCTGTATTACTCTCTGTACACCTCCGAATTGTTATCGTACTGTAATTAGACATATGAGCACTGTCCAAACCACCCATAGGCATCCTCTGCTGTACAGGTATATACTGCCTCAAATAACAGTCCAAGAACATACATCTCATCACCTTCTGTCATCGCAGTTCGAAGAGCAACACCTTCTCGTCGAATATAAGCCTTGATCTTCGAGAATGCAAGCTCAATTGGGTTCAGATCAGGGGAGTATGGTGGGAGAAACTCGTATCGCATGCCTCTGCAATCGTAGTCAGACTCTTATCCAAGTAAATCTGAGAATCAGTGCATCGTACCTGTCAAGTATCATATCAAGAACCTCCGCGTTCTTGTGGATGCGACAGTTGTCCATAATGATAACCGAGTTTGGTGCGGGGAATGGGTTCATATGATCCAATAGCCCGTCAATGAAGTTACGGAATTTCTCGGCATCGAAAGAACCTTCGACGATATCTACAGCAAGAATTCCATCAAGAGAGAGTGCAGGTAGAATTGAGTACCTATTTTCACATCAGACGGGTGCAGAATTGAGCTCCGAACACATACTGTTTCCCTCGAACAAACAATACCTTCCGTAATGCCTTTTCTCCCTTTAGTGCCCATGCAAAGTTCCGGAACGTTGTTCGGCGGTCACAAGCACTCTCGTCAACAAATACTGCCTGCTCTGGGCGATATGTGGTACCAATATGGTGGATGTATGCACCGCGCTTTGTTGCAGAGCGTTCCGCTGCGGCTCGAGTGATCTATCGCGCTATTAGTCCATACCTCTCAATTGAGGAGAATCTGCACCTTCTTTAGCGTAAATCCACCTCGTTGTAGTGTTCTCCAGACTGTAGCCATGCTTATTTCCCACCCACATATAGCCTCCATCTCGTCTTTTAGTTCGTCCAGATAAGAATTTTCTTCTCCGCGGAGAACCTTTCCATGAATGAACTACGAGCACTGAGACCAATAAGGAGTACTAGAGGGGGGTATACATACCGACACTTCCTCTGCTGTCAACTGGCGATGGCGTCCGCGCGTCTCAAAATGGATTTCTGTTACTACCTTTCCGGTCTTTCGCCAACGCGATATAATGGTCCGAATTGAGCGAATGCTGATGCCGGCATACTGTGAAATCGTTTGTTCATCGAGGTCGGAGCGCATTCGGACGACAGTCCAAGCCAGATCTTCCGATATCTTCTTTCCGCGGGGCATGATGATGGTGGTGGAACGACAAGAGGTAGTGAATAGCGCGGGTATCCCGTGGGTATATCAATCTGAACCCCTACCCGTACCCGCCACTTACCCTATTCCGTGGCGCGGGTGCGGGTTACCCGCCAAAAATATCTCGGGTTGTGCTCATCATGCTCTTCGTGCCCGCCGCCGACCCCCGAGCAATTGCGCGGGGGCTAACGACGTGCACGATGCAGATTACAAGTCCCGGCTACTTGCACGCAAGAACCGGAACTTGATAAAATGCAGGAATTGAGGGGATATGGGGAAGGAAATGGAAGAATGTCGCGACAGCGGCGAGAAGTGCACTTTGGCGTTGTAGCCGGTTCCACGCTCTTGATTATGGATATCGTCTTCGTTTCCGCTGAGACGTAGTCTTTCCAGAGTGCCAATGTAAATCTGGCTAAGGTGAGAAATAAAAAAGAAAAGAAGCAGACAACACGCACGGTTCGGGCTGGATGCGTTCACAACGCCATCCAGCCCCGGAAAGGACAACACCGACGCGGAGCAGGCGTCAACCAGCGGGCCAAGCAGGGGCAGTATTAGTGCAGCCTCGCTTATGAGGGCTTACGCGTCGTTGCGCACCCGGTCGTCCTCGGTATTGTCCCCGGTATTGTCGGTGTCGTGCTGGGCAACCGCGCCCGTTGTCAGGCAGTACGGCGGCCTCATCCCGAGGGCTTACGCGTCGTGGAGGGTCGTCGGATTGGTGTCGTCGCGAAGACGAACACCAGAATGCGCCCCGGAACGTATCCGAGGGCGCAGCGGCCGGCGCAAAGCCAAACCGCCCCAGGAGAGCGAAGGAGAACATGAATAATAAGTCAGAGAAGCCCCAGAAATTTTTCTGGGGCCGACGAGCACGACAGTGAGGTCGTGCTGTGGTGGTCAGAGCCAAGGAGATACGATCTGAGCTGATCGATCGTTATCCGGCAGTTGCCGGGGGGACGTTCGGCCAGCTCGGCGATCGAGGAAATTCGTTCGCGGCGTCGTTTTTGGGCGACGATGGGCTCGTTGGGCCCAAATAAAATATGAGAATTGACATAAAAATATATACTATGTTTATCCTATGACATTTGGTCCAACTGGACTACGGTACGGGTAAGAAAGGGTGACGCGGGTCAGAGCGGGTGCTCGGACCGAGACCCCTACCCGGACCCTGACCCACCCGCATCCGTGACCCGGACCGGGTGCTCCGACCCGGGCTATTCACTAACAAGAGGTAGTGGATTACATAAGACAAATCATGGCATTGTATTTCAGATCTAGGAAGCAAGCCCTCAATACTGTACACTACATGAAGAAATACACAGAAATACTGTAGCGTTTCAACCGTATATTCTCATATCGGGTCACGGAGCCCCATGAACCGAACCTATACATATTGCATATTGCATCACGGAGCCTCCCAACCAGGCACAGGCATCCAAAAGTGGAAATTTCAGGTCCCGCCTGCAGCGGGCCTGTCCAAATAAGGGAATTTAAGGGTCTACGAACCTATTTGCTGTAAGTTCACAGCATATCGGGTCACAAGCCGCGAACCTACGGTTGAAACACTACAGTAGGTAGAGACGCGTGCGGGAGCGCGTTCGCAAAGTACCCCTCAAAAACTATGCGTGATCGCACCACGATCGGTGGTGCAAACTATTTTGTAAAGGGCAATAAGTTGCTTCGAACTACCTTCTAGTCACTCAAAAAGCTCTTAAAAAGCTCCTCAAAGGCCGCATAAAGCATGTGTCTCTGTGAACCTTGTTCTAAGATGACTTTAGTATGTCTTTCATTTACTCAAAAGACACTCCAAAAGCTACTCTAAACCACTTCAAAGTCAGCTGAAAGCAGATATCTCCGTGAACCTTGTCCTAAGTGTACTCTATAATGCTTCAAAGGTTGTTAATATGCATGTTAAAAGCCTTCTCCAGGCATCAAAAGCTTACTAGAACACAAGCAAGCAATTATTCTGAATCGAAATCATGCCAAAAGAGGTTGAAAATAAATACATTAGTCAAAAGATACACAGATGAATGTATACATAATACATAGACTAGAACCATTTTGGTTCACCACACCCACTCTCATTGCAGTCCTCCATCCATATCACATTCATCCTCATCGGTGTCATCCACCCTTGTGAAGTCAGCAAGCATCAGCATCCTCGGGCCCGCTGCTTGGTGTACTTGTCCTCCATGGTTGATGTACTTGTCCTCGATGCTCGATATCCTCATCCTCGATGCTCGGTGTCCTCGTCGTCGATGGTCAGTGTCCTCGATGGCCAGTGTCCTCGATGATTGATATCCTCATCGTCGATGCTCGATATCCTTGTTCTCGATGCTCGATAGTCGCTGTCCTCGTCCTCGATGGTCGGTGTCCTCGTCCTCGATGGTCGGCGTCCTCGTCCTCGATGGTCGGCGTCCTCGTCCTCGATGGTCGGCGTCCTCGTCCTCGATGGTCGGCGTCCTCATCCTCGATGGTCGGCGTCCTCGTCCTCGATGCTTGGTGTCCTTGTCTTCGTCCTCGATGAAGGGTGTCCTCATCCTCGACAGTCTCGATGATCAGTGTCCACGTCGATGGTCGGTGTCCTCATCCTCGATGCTTGGTGTCCTTGTCCTCTATGTCCTCGATTCTCAACGGTGGGTGTCCTCGTCCTCGATTCGATGTTTGGTGTTCTCATCCTCGATGCTCGGGGTCCTCATCCTCGGAGTCAGTGTCCGCGACCATGTCGTCGGTGTCCTCGTCTAAAGAACAGATGCGGAGAAAAGGATGAGAAAGGTCAGAGGGGGGAAAAAGTCACTACGCACTAGCATTGATGAGCGGAGGAGGTGGTGGTGGGCACCGCGAACTCCACGTCGAGGTCATCCCGACGTAGGCAAGACAGTGTCGGCGAGAGATGTGCAACGTGCTCAAGGCAGCGCTGACTAGTGCTGTGCGCAGAGCAGCAGCACAGAAGTGGGGGAGTCCGAGTAGGTAGTGGTCTAAGAACAAGTCGCAAAATGGTCCGATCGAAATTTAAACCAACCGGCACGTGAGGCTGACGTGGCCTCAAGTGCCGACGGCAGGTGGACTTCGAAAATATGAATGCACTGGCGCGTCCTGTGGCGTGCGGTGCAAGAAGATTGGAGGCAACCAGCCAGGAAACGGTGCCGCTGTATGATAGCTATTGCAAGCCGTAGTCGAAGCTCGTCCCACGACGGAATCGTTTTCGGAAATTCTGCTGCCCGTCGTGTGGGGCTTACGCGGAGGGTTATCCTTCCAAGACATGGCCTTCTGGTAAAAAAAAATGTGCTACATGAGATCTGGTAAGTACGGTTGAAAATGTTGTTAATGAAGCTGCACCTGCGCATGCAGAACGAGCAGCAACTCGTCCAGCACAATCGTCTCCTCATCTGCAACGCTAAGCCCTTCTCGTCGAGCCAGGGAATCATTATCATGGTCTGCGGCCTCGTTGGAGGGCTTACGCGTCCAGCGGGGCCGCCGTGGCTCATCAATATCTAGTCGCTGGCAAAACGGCTTGGCGAGAGGAAGAGTCAGATGCGAGGGAGACGACGCAAAGTCGGTCTCCGTGATCTTGGGAGACGACGCAAAGTCAATCTCCCTGACACCTCAAAGTCAGTCGCAGGTGTCTCAGCAGTTTCCATGTTGTTGCTGTCGATAGCCGTGAGCGGAGTTTGTCGTCCAGAGCCTCGTTGGCATCGATGGTGGCGGCAAGAGGGAAAGATAACAAATCCGAACGCTGCTCGGATTCACGGTCCGAGTCGCCGCCGCCAAATCTGGGAGACAGCGACGACGATGGCGGGGCAGCACTTGGTCGGGAGAGACAGCAGTTTTGCGGGATCCATTACTAACATCGAAATTGACTATCCATGAGATTTCCAAAATTTTGAGAAGGAAGAACTCGACGACTCACCAGCAAGTCTTGTTATGCCTTGTGCAAAGGATTGTTTGAGCGATTGCAAAATGCCGCAACGGGCGACTAGCCGAGATGAAGTTGTAAATGATAAGTATCGTAGTGGGGTACGTATCCATCAAATTATTAGGGAGTCGGGGAGGTACAGCGCGCTGGAGCGCACGATTTCACGTTGTCTGGATGGGATACTATCTACTTAAGCTCAGTTTCAGGTCTGCACATAATATTATTCCCAGAAATTCGATTGATACATAGAATATAAGTATTCTGCATGAGATCCCGATGTTTATATTACGACTCCGGGGCCGTCGACGCTGTCCCGAGCGTCGACGAGCTCGTTCCGTTCGTGATCGGAGACCGATCCGAACAACCCGGACACTGATCGAGGCATTGTTAACTCACCCTTGGACCACCACCATCAAGGCAATTCCTGCCTCGTTGACCCCGCCACCGTTCGCCTTGGTGCTGGCACCGTCTTTCCTCTTGTTTCTTCCACTCTCGACCTTGGATCGTCGAAGTGAAGCCGAGGAACGACCTTCTGCGTGGAGCGCAGACGACGGGCAGCTGTGACCGACTTTGAGTCGTCGCACTCTCACGGAGATCGACTTTGTGTCGTCTCCCCCGAAGAAGGATAGCCCGTGGTCACGGAGACGACTTTGCGTCGTCTCCCTCTGACTCGACTCGACCTCTCACTAAGCCAATGAGCCGACTCTTGGACGCATGGCCGGGTAAGCCCCAAACGCCGGGCAGCGTATCATTGAAGCCGGGAGAGAAGGAGGAGACTGCGCTGCCACATTTACTGGGTGGGCGGGGGCGGGCAGTGTGCATACGTCTTTCTTGTGCGCCTTTTTTGCTTCTCTGTAATCCATCGAATGAATCTCCCCATCCCAACAGGCTACAACGTATACCCCACCATCGACAAACGACGCACTCGGGACGTCACGACGGCGCATAAACCCCGTAACCTGGTCGGCGAATTCGCGCGCTTTTCTTGCAAGGCGCCGTGCCACCGTCAACTTTTTGTCTCTTCCTGCTGACGGCTACGGTGAGCAACCTGTCAGGATTTCGCGACCAGTGCTGACGGGCTCGGTGCAGACGGGCTCGCGTATCTTTCGTCGCACCCTGCCGACGTTGTTTTCTGGGACATTCGTCCCATCAAACTCCATCACCGTGCTTTTGGACGAGCTTTTGCACAATGTGCTCAGGAGGCTGCAGTCTCCGACGACAGACAAGCTGCGCTTAAGCCCCACGAACGTGGGCAGCATGTGTCACTGGCGTGCCCCGACCGCGTCAGAAGGCTTCACGTCCCAGTCCTACATGACACGGACGGGAATCGAATCGCTGCTGGCTTCTTTCCCGAAGCTGATTCCAACGGGCACCCAGCATACGACTGTTGAGACCGCCGACATGCGCTATGTCTACCAGCCGCTGGAGGAGCTGTATATCCTCCTCATCACAACCAAGGCGTCCAACACTGTCCTCCAAGACGTCGACACCCTCCATCTTTTTGCCCGCGTCGTGTCTGACCTGTGCCGCTCTGCCGACGAGCGCGAGATATCGACCAAGGCATCGCACAATTCCGCCACGTCGACGACAAGGATGACCGCAAGCACCTCCAAGCTATATTTTTTCTCCGGAAAACCCACCATACTCGCCCACCCACGCCCGGAAACCATCGTAGGTGTATTTACATCGATTTGAATCGAGACTCTGAATCATTTGCTCGGCGCAGGTATCATGAGCGACCCAATTCGTCGTCCATCTCTCTCTGCAGTCATTCCTAATGCGAACCTGCCACCACCGCCCAATTCATCGCCAGCCGTGTTCAAATCATACTCCTATGACGATGCCTACACCGTTAATTCGCTCGACTCATTCTTGTTCGGGAATGCACATTCAGGCGGATCTGTCTCGGCCTCCCCCGTCAGTCTACTTGACTATTCTACCGATGACGACTCCATCGCCGCGTTCGACGTTCACACGTCCGTCCTTTGTCGACAACCCCTAACCAGTCATCTCCTCCTGGCGTAGTCATTTATCGCAGAACTCTCCAGTACTCACTCGCAGGAAGCGCTCCCCAAGCACGGCCTCGCATCACACATGTGGAGAGCGGGTGAGGATACGACCTCAGCATTCTTGGGCGGCGCCGTCGCTCGGTAATACGGCGATTGAAGCAGGGATACGATACGGTTTTCAGCGAGGTAGGCGCGGTCTGGAACGAGGTGTCCATGAGCACCAAAACAAGTGAAAACGACTGGGACATTACAAACAAGGCCGTGCGGTGCGCAGGCCGAGGACAGACCGTCAGTACGTCCATGTTCGGGTTTGTTGTCATTCGTCGCGCACGGACCGGGTGGTTCGTACTTCTATTTAGTCTGTCGTTACGGCTGGTGCTATCCCCAACACTCTTGTAGCTTGCATTGTGTATTTAAGAGCATCAATGTAAATATTTTTGTATATATTTAAAGCAGATTGATGTATCTAGTCAATCATACCTGGAATATTCCTGAATTGAAGTTGGTCTTGAGCTGCCTGAGAATAGATGTATTCATAGTGTGTGCATAAAGTTGTGTTAAGATGCCTTTTAATGCTTTAAGTTCAGTGTCATGATGCTGCAAGTCTTAAGTTGTGTAAGGATAGATGTGTTTGAAGCACATGCTTTAAGTCACCTTTGGGCGTCTTTTACCGCCTTTTGCTGTCTTAAGTTTCATGTCTACGATACATCAGCTTTAAGATGTCTTTAAGGCTTTAGGAGCTTTTTGGAGCTTAAAGTTTAATGTTCGAGTGACATGAATCTTAAGACGCCTTAAGGCATATAGGCCTTTCCTGATGAGGGCCTATTCTTCATATCGCGGTAGAGGCGTTCGAGTATCATAGCCACAGTGTTTGCACATGCCATGGCAAGCATTGTGGGAAATGTCCAAGCATCCCAACCAGCAATTGCGCAGCCGAGCAGCTGCTCATGGCGTGGACAATGCAGGGAGGTACCTGGATGATGAATGAATTCTTGGCAGAGTTCCTCGGGGACATAAAAAAGCTCCAAGGTGCTAGAGAGTAGTTCACATACAGCTGTGGAGCCAGTTGTGTTGCAATATGCATTAATGTCATACTCCCCATGTGCCCAAACCTCATGGATGAGTTCCAATGATGACATGTAACCAGAATTTCCATCACTTGTTGAAAGTGATGCTCATCTAGTGGAGCCTTTGTCTCTCTTGCCAGTCGAAAGGTACTACGAAGTCCAAAAAGGGCAGCGTAATTGAGACTATTGATATTGCTGTCACACTTTGAAACTAGAGTTTTCAACCACTCTGGCCAGTTCCTGGGTGAAATCCAGCGCAGACCTTTCCCATTACCCGGCTCATATGTGTAAGTGCCTACTGCCTCCCAATTTTCATTGAAGTTTGTATTGACCAAGGCAGACTGGACAAGAGCAGGTTCTGTACAATCCATGAATGTAGCTTTCTTCAACCATAGATGTTGCAGATGCTGATGATCATTCCCAAAGTGCTCTATGTGGCGCAGAGCAATGGTACAGATGTTAAATGTGAATTGGTAAGGATCTTGAGGTAATACGGAAGATTGAAAGTGACAAATATACTCATAAGCTGAATAATCTGCAAATGTGGTATATCAGTAACTGTGAATGCCTAGACCTAAGGCACATACGGATGAATGAAAATGTAGTAGATTCCTCAAGACAGACTGCTAGTTCTTCAGCTGAATCATGCTCTCCATGCGGACAACCACCTGAAATGGTAAGCAATCCACTACAGGCATTTATGATATCAAGCAAGGGAGGCATATGGTCTTCCTGAAATTCAGGTTCAGATGTGGAGATCTCACACGCGAGAAGGACTCTGAGCTGTGAGTATGTTGGAGATATAAGACTGCTAAGAAAACCAGACTGAGACTCTGTGTAAATCCACATAATGGTGTGAAGAGCAAGCTTCATCTTCCTGGCACCTTGGCTACCAATGCGCTCAAATATTAGGTGATATGCATCGTCTAAGCTATCAGGAATGGATGCCAACACCTTGCGGACATCTGCTTTAGTGCTGACATCATGCTCCAGTTCCCATAGCATCAGACTCGCTAACAGAAACATGCCATTAGCCTTCGTGACAACCTCTGTGCAAACAGTGGTTTGTAGATCCTCATCATCTCGCACATAAGGCAATATGGGAATCTTGTTGTTGATTGCAGCAAGGATGTCATCGTCCGCAGCCCGGATACAGAGAGATGGGTAGTCTTCTATTTGTGTGAAGACACGGCGGGAGGTAATTAGGAGATTGAAATCACCTCCCAGGCGCTGAATGGCAGCTATGAGATCGAATCCGAGAGGGCATTCATCAAGTGCATCGACGACAATGAAGATGGGGCGCGAAATGATGCGGGCTGTCTCAATTAAGAGGGTACGAACACATTCCCCGGATGGATGGATGTCCTTTCGGTACAGATCCAATAGAGACTGCGGGACAGTCGACGACACGTCAAGTTGAAGCAGCTGTCGAAGCAGACAGCACATGAATGCATATGTCTCTCGAAGGTACTCCCGATCCTGGTTATATCGGCAGACAATGACGAGGACCACGTTCTTCGGGATGGACTGCAGGTGCTCAACAATCATCGCACTTGAATGATACCATGAGCACTACTCGGACTGTTTACAACGGCACTCACGCGATAACGGACTTTCCGGCACCCGCTAAGATTGCTGGTGATCAGGTAATGTGTCAAGATATGCCACGGACTGACGCACCGTCACCGTAGCACCACAATGTAGGCGAAGACGACGTCCTGCTTTCCCATTCCTGAAATTCGGGACTCTCCAGTACCCAAGTGCCAGTTCCCGGCAACCATTTCCGTGAATTCTCTGCATGAAAGGCGGAAAAGCTGATCTTCGAGATCCATTCCGCCACCTTGAGGTGTTCATCGGCTTGTCGTCAAGAGTGAGTCGTGGAAGATAGACCTGTCATTTAAACGTACCGCTGATTGTAACTGCGATCGCGTCGACATTGACTGCCACATCGGTCAGCACTTCGGTGACTGCGGACAGCTTCTTGTCGATATCTAAGATCATCTTGTGCATCTCGCGTTTGAGGAGGCTATAATTCTCATCAAATGCTGTTCTGTAAGTGAATGCAAATCGAACTCACCTAGCATCCTGCAATGCCAGCGAAATCAAGCTCTTGTAGCGTTCTATATCCGTGAGCAAGGTCTCCACCTCGCTCTTATCCAGCGTCCACAAAATAGCAGCCTTCGTCTTTGTGATCTTAGCTTTCAAGCCTTTCTTATCCTCTGCCACCCCTCCGACTAGCTTGTCCTCTAAATCCTGAAGGGTTCGTTTCATAGCTGTGGCAAAGGATCCCTTGGGATCGAGGAGCCGTGCGAGGTGTGTAACCAATGAACGGTTTTCAGCTAGTTCGCCGAGCTGATCTTGGAGGTCGCGGAGGACGCCTTTGAAGGCTGAAACCTCGCGCATGAAGCGGCTGCGCTCGTAGGAGGATTCCTTAACGTCCTTCAGGTACTCGTAGACTTTGACGCATTGTTCGATGAGAGATATGATCGTTGTGGGGTCGATAGACATGGTACGGCGAGGGCTCTGGGTGCTGGGTAGCCGTAGCGCTGGTATGGGGGATGGAGGATGGGGGCAGGACGAAAGGTATGGTCTGACAGCTTTGCACCGCATGTTCGACCGGATCTATCCGGAGAAGCTGTTTACGGAGAAGACGGTCCACCGAACGATGTATTGATAGCTAGGTCTGTCGGGGTATATCCTTAGCTATTTATTTAGCGTAGGCAGTTCCAAATATAGTAACATAGTAACGTAGTAAGCGTCGAGCGAGATGCCGGGATTCGAAGTGGCTGTGGTCACTGGTTAGTAGGTGTTATTGGCATGAGCACCCGCTTCGGAACGACTGCTGACGGCTGTGTTATATCGAGGCAAGCCTCCGGTATCTGCACAGCAGTGGATTCTATTTCTGTCGAAGATGATCAAGTCCTTGTCAGTCCTTGTCTTCCCCGAGTTCCCTCGTCGCAAGCGCCGAAGTCATCTCAGGCATGTCTTTCGTGTTCGGGGTAATCGAAAAATGTCATTCCAATGTAGTCCATCTCCATGTAGGCGCTTGGTCGTCGAAACGCATTCAACTACCGTTGAAATAGTCTTTACAATCGACTTCCAGCCGTGGACCGACCGCGAGCGGGGTTTAACGAACCTACCGGCAGAGATGGAAGAATTCCGTTTGAGGAAGTAGCGGAGAGAATGGTTTGGACCAGCACAGAATATTATTTTATAGCAGGTATAACATAGAGTATATCGCGTTCTGTTTAAATGGAGTTGCAGACGTTCGGACCCTCGCTGCTCAGCCAGTGCCCGAAGAAGTCGGCGGTCAAGCATACCGTCGATAGAAGATGCAGATGTCATAGACTGAGTGAGAGAATCGGCAGGATAGAAGTCGACGAGAGTCGGCAGCGTTTAAGGTATTTCTGAGCAGATTATTGAAGGAAGTTGGAAGGAAGCAGAAGAAATGAAGGCGCGTCACGTAAATCTAGTCACTTACCATCATTGTCACGTTTCAGGTTTCCTTCCTGCCATGTCAAAGGTGTCCATCCACCCCCTTCGTGTTCCGGCTAGAGCTCTTCTCTTCTCCACGTCGCTCGCGAACGCAATTCTTATCGACTCTGCATCAACGCCAGCTTAAGTCGGCGGTACGGATACCGAGCGGATACCCACCGCGCATGGAAAGAAATTACTCCGCGGATTGCTGGCCCAGCTAGGCTCAGTCGCAGACTCGTCGTCGACTCCAATCAGCGCGCAGAATAATGGGTATGTCAGCCCGTTTTTACAACATTTATGTGGCTTATTTTGAACAGTGTTTATAACCTCACACCTCCACTTTCGTCTCCGTCCTCCCGGAAATCGCATACGGATTGAATGGGTCTTCCCGGATATATTCGTGTCGTCGCCGTGATGTATTCTAGCCTTTTTCTAGGGCTGTTGCGTGGGCATCGGAGAAATCGAGTTTTACAATGGCGTCTCGAAATTGGTATGTCCTCTGCTTTCAGGCTGGCCCTTGTTTTTAATCACGGTCGCATGATAGGCCTCCCTCGTTCCCGCCTCTCCCTCTCACCCAATTCTGCGCGGTTGTCAGCTCATCCACGTTCTCTGCGTGTCCATCGTGATCTTCATTTGCTTCGCATTCATTGCATGGTCATACGGATATGGACGTGCACGCGTGAACAGACTCTGGCAGGGCTCTCCGTCGTTATTCAACTTACGTCGACGGCGCGTTTAGCGGGAGGGTTTTTACGGTGGATGTCAGCTGTCCCTCATCTCGAACATTCCGACGCCGCCGCAGTTCATACAGCTCGTCCTCCGAAATCGCTTGGCAGGCCCGGGTCACTTCACCAAAGGTATGTCCGCAGTTAGCAGATTTGAGGAAATTGGGCTTTTGGCACTGATACTTTCCAGATAAGGTCTTCGGGTCATCCGGCATAGATAGCGACGGCGAATGCGCGTCGAATGGTGGGCGTATCATGCGCCTACCGCCCGCCGTCCCGCCTGAAAACGTCGGCCGACCGCCAAAAGTTTGCAGATTTGAGGGGAGGTTGGCGGGAGGTCGAAAAATAAACCGCCTCTAGCACAGTCCCCCGCAGTAATGGTGGGTCCTGTAGTACCCCATTGATAGTTATGTCCTAGGGCTATCTGCCAACGGCAGCACAAGCCGCCCACTCGCCCGACGCACCGCCCACAAGCCGTCCAAATTTGGCAGGAGGCGGACATACCTTGGCTGGAGTGACCCGGGGCCTCGCTTGGCGTTTTTCGATTAATCAGAGGGGCTCCGTCAGTCTTGGTCCACCCAACATTACGGGTCCAGCATCATTCGCATATGTATCGATGTTGGCCTTGCCCTCATCGCATCTGTCCAGCCTGAAATCCCAAAGGCTTGCCGCCGTGTAGACGTATTTGACGTCATCGTCGGGCGGAATATGGACGCGCATAGATGGTCGGCTGGACAAGGAAGCTAGGCGGTGCGCCGGGGTCGGTAGGGTGGTCTTGACAGGAATAGTCGACGGGTCATCCAGCATGTCCTGCATATTCAGTGCGCCGACTGGCAAGATCTACCATCAACCCTTTGCGCTCGACTTCTATCTTCCCGTCATCTGTGCGCGTATCTGTCATTGGCAGATCCCCAGTTCTTCCCAGCTTCGTGAGGAGAGCCTGTCTAGAGAGCGAAGGCAGTCGTGTGTATGTCAGACCCATGACGGGTTCCGAAAGTTACCAGACTACCATCGCCGTCCTCGCCACAAGCGACATTGGACTCTACTGTCTTAACGTCGTAACTGACTCATGGGGCGGCGCTCCTGCCTTCTCCGACCTCGAGCCCGCCTCGCGAGTGTCATCGCGCGTGCCACTCCGGCTCCCGTGGGCGCCGTTCCAATCCCTCAACGCGAGATGTGAATGGGCTTACTATTCATCCAAGCGACGGCACTTGTGATCCAGGATATCTGGCTTGCGATGATGGAAATAGGTGTTGTTTCATCGGGTAAGCTGTGGCGCACTTTCTTTCAAGAGAATTTTAACTCACTCGCTTGTTAAGGGATTACTGTAGCGAATAGAGTAGAAAGCTAGATGCTGCGATATTGGCTAAACATGCCTAGCCAGCGACAACCCTACGACTCTGGATACCTGTTCCCGTACGGTCATTTTGCCTTATCTCTTCCCAAACTAACGCTGGACGTTCTATCTAGCGACTGGCGATACATGCTCTGGTTCTCAGCGGAAACCCTCAATGCACCTTCGGCTCTGTCTCCAGGTGCTTTTCAAGCATTGTATATTAATTATGAACTACCGATACAGAAAAACACTTGCTTTTCTCGTTCAACATCCAAGTCGTTGAGTCGCGTCCCATACAGTAGGAAGCTTACACGTGGTAGAGTACGGTGGTAAATAAATCTATGGATACGAAGCTTAGAGTGTGTTGGCTTGATAAAGAGCAGAATGAGACGTACACACAAATGAAGTCGCAACTCGTTGAGCCCGTCAAGCACCGAAAACCAAAACGCCCAGCCCGATCTTCCTCGGCAGCATGATCTATATCGCGCTGCTCCAAACGAGCCTTCATGGGGAGAAATCTGCGCGAGCCATGGTGGAGTTGGAGATGATGCCTCCGGACGTGGTCATTACCAGGAGTTGTTTACGCGCCACGCGTAACTATCGACCATACTTCGGACGAGAGTTGCGGCGAACGTTATTTTGTCGGTGTGATCCGGCATGCTTCGTCCGTTCGCAGTCCTCTATATAATGTGCTGCGTTTAAGCCTCGATAATGAAGGAAAATAGTGTGCTCACTAAAAAACAATTGCATATATGCGCGTCCGCGTCGTCTATATGTTGTCCACTATGCTCTGTTCGTCTCCCCTAGTTTGATAGTCCTCCTTTACGCCAGGAAGGGCATATACGCGTTCCGAGAAGACCGAGACGCGGTTGATAACGACGGGATTGCTTTGGCAGAGAAACCTTGCAGTTATCCGGGTAGAAGGGGGTCTGCTTTGAGACCGTTTGAGATTGTTATTAGACGCATAGACGCAGAAATAGGAGTACGCGCCACACCGAACAGAATAATGGTTTCCAGACGAATGGTCCTACATTGGACAGCGTTAGAGGACATGTCGAAGATGCGTAGGATGCCGCTGTCGCCTAAGAGCAAATATTAGAGCAGAAAGGGGAAGATGCAAGAATACACGCACTTGGGACGCTGATTTCCGTCAGCGATGCTACGCTCCAAGTTTGGTCGTGACGAGTCGATATCCTGCCTGGCTTTGTCTTACTCGACGAAGAGACAAGGCCTTACGCGCGGTGTAGGCCGTCGTCCGATACATACTAGGAGCTGTGTGTCGCGGGACGCGTCTTGCATCGCCAAAGCCATGCTGGCTGCCAGCGGTTTTGTTTCCTGCCTTGTCGCTTGGCGTCGATAAATCTGTTTTTCCAAGCTACTGATCAGCGGAGAGAAAGCGATGCTGGAAGGATAACGCACTCAAAAAGTCGCGTGCAGGTGTCAGACGCGGCGACGCCGTTCATCTTTCTTCCCCAATCGAGTCGGCACGGACAAATGTTGGAAATCGCTAGCCGGTCGTTTCTTCGCATTTCTGGTGTTGTAACTTGTGAGCCGCGGCAAGAGACGGAACCTCCGGGGTACCCTCTGACAAGGACGATGACGACGCGTACCCCGCCAAAGGAATTGAGCACCAGGAGATGTTGAAGGAAGGGGACGACAGCGAGATTGTGAGACAATGAATGGTGGTGGGCATCCGAGGGATCCGAGACGGTCGATCAATCGGCCGGTTACTTGAAAGTAGCCGGTTAATCAGTGCTCTCGTCTTATTTCTCAACTGTCTGATGAACTATACTCAAAATAATGACTTCTGGTAGTTGAGAGCATCATGATATATCATATACTGTAGAATGATATGCACATGAGGAATTTTCAGCCTTCAGTTCGCGTTAAACAGTGGCAGATGTGCAATGCGAGCGGTGACCGTGATGTGACAAGCGCTCGGTCATGGGCTTGGAGGTGGAGATTTGCCAGCTCGTCTGTGTTTGACACACTCAGCCTTGCTCCCTGTAATTTTCAGGCATTGCTAGGCTTGACAATTCGAAGCTTTTCAAGTTGGGATTTTAAAAATACTTAAGTAGGCCACAAGATATGTAATACATCTCATACTTGCAGATAAAATTATTGAAAATCCCAACTTGAGTCGGTAGCTACTGTCCCTGAGCCCCTATCCGTGAATGTGCCCGAACTCGTTTATTTCTTGTTTGCTGCGATTGCATGATGATACCCTCAGATTTTTTGTTGGCAATCTGTAGATATACATACAATACATCTATGATTCACAACGATATTGATTTCATCTCGTTCTCTTTGAGATCTGAATGGAACGAGGTTGCAATCACCCAAATTTGGTGTTTTGATAAGCAGGAGATCATCACGGCGACCTCTTGGCTGCGTACCACCACTGTCTCCACCTGGCAAACACCATACCTGCCTTTGGCCTCCATCAATCTTCGCAATGGCAGCTGTGTTGGACCCAGAACACGTACAACGAACCCGGAGTCGCCTTCATTCACGGTGGTGGACCTGACGTGGGAATGTCCTAGAGATCAGCTTCGATAGCATCAATGCTAGAATTCTGGTGCGTCAACAACTTTCTCGCGGCGATTTTATGATGTTAAATGTCTGCTTCCAAACCAGTCCTGATTTTTCCGATTTTTTTTGGTGGGTTGGCGAGCTCGGGAAGTATGCCGGTGTGATGTCGAGATCTACGGGTTGACTGTGCTTGTACTATGCATGTCTGTGCACGAATTCATTCTGGGCGAAGGGTACGTCTAATTATGGTCCTGTGTGAGAGTTTTCTTGCTAATTACCGCCTCAGAAACGTGTATGTAGCTCATTCAACATCGTGTACCATGCCTTGCGCTGGAGAAACCATTGTAATGTATTCCAATGACATTATCTTCCCGGCATCTATCCCCAATATTATTCATTTCAATGTTTTACATCTGCTGTGCTCTCATTTCCGCTGAGGATCCTGTAGGACAGCATTTCAACAATCCAATATGTATATAAGCATGGAAGTGGTATCGGACGTCTTTCAGAACGTTCCCAATCATGGACACGCCCTCTTCTACGCGTCCCACCCTCTCAATCACCATCCCTTCTGCCGAGACCTCTGCGGCACCTTCGCCATCCATGCCCCCACTTGCAGACGTTGATGACTCGCCGATGAGTCCACAGTGGCCTTTCTGGCAGCCAGCATCTCCTACTGCCTTTCGCAGAGCGAAAGAAGCAGTATTTCCACTTCTTACTCCATCTTCATCCGGCAGCTCCATTCCCACCACATCTGCTATCTCCGAACCCACATCGCCCACTATTGACGCGTCCCCTGCCATGACCTCTCCCATCTCCGAACCCACATCTCCCACCATTGACGCGTTCCCTGCCATCTCCGAACTCACATCGCCCACTAATGATGTGTCCCCTGCCATCGCATCTCTCATCTCCGAACCCGCATCTCCCACTGTTGATGCATCTTCTGCCATCTCTCACACGGTCGTCACTTCTCCGTCTGCTATCACTATTACCATCTCTTCTCTGGAATCACCTCCCACCCCTTCCTCTGAGCAGTCAGACACGACTCCAGCTGTACCCACACACAACGAGACCGACGACAAGGAAGCTCGGGTTCAGGCTGCCATGCGTGCTGTTCTAGCATCCGGCCTGAAACCCGGATCTGAGAAGCGGTACCTTCTATCGGTTAATCAGGCTGCGAAGGACTTCAATATTCCTCCTCAGACGCTGCGCGACCGCATGAACGGCAAGAAGACACGTCAGGAATCACACCTCCATCAGCTTCGTCTTTCCGAGGAAGAGGAACAGGTGTTGGTCAATTGGGTGAAGGAAATGGGCCGTCGTGGTGTGCCGATGACACTTCAGACTCTACAGGATCATGCTTCTGAGATTTCTGGTCGTACCATGGGACGAAGCTGGGCTGATGGTTTCCGCAGCCGACATCCCGATCTGAAGCTCAAAAATACGACACCTCTTGATAAGAGTCGAGCGCGCGCCTTGAACCCTACTGTTGTCAAGGACTTCTATCAAACTCTCAAGCAGGTTCTTGATGAGTACGACATTCCACCGGAGAATATTTACAACATGGACGAGAAGGGTATGTGGCGCTCTAATTCACTCTTTACCTCGCTTTCTCACTGTTTCTTAGGAATTCAACTTGGCCTTGGGAAAGGTGTTGCCGCACTTGTTGATCGTAGCCAGAAGACGGCTTATCAAGTTCAAGACGGGAATCGCGAGCTAGTTACAGTGATCGAGTGTGTTTGTGCAGACGGAACAGCTATTCCGCCCTCGGTTGTCTACCAGGGTATACGTCGCAACCTTGAATGGGGTCGCAACAATCCTTGCGGTGCAAGGTATTAGCATATCTACTTATTAGTCTGTATCAACATATCTAATGCATCTTGTATCTATCATTAGTATTTCTCATTCACCGAATGGCTGGACTGATCAAGAGCTCGGATCTGCTTGGTTAGAGCGCGACTTTCACCCTTTCACGGCGGCCAGAAATGTGTCGAAGAAGCATCGGCTTCTCATTCTTGATGGTCACAATTCACATACGACGTGGCGCTTCTGCAAATTTGCCGCTGATCATTGTATTCTTGTGCTCTGCCTACCCCCGCACTGTACACACATGCTCCAGCCATGCGATGTTTGCTGTCTTCGGTCCGCTTGCATCGTGCTGGAAGGCAGAAGTCAACAAGGCTTCAAGGCAGTATATTCCTATCACGAAATACAATCTTTTAGAATACTATCATCGCGCTCGACAGCGCGCATTTCGAGAGTCGACTATTCGTACATCATTCGAAAAACAGGAATCCATCCGTACAATCCCGATATTCTTCCTCCATCTGCTTTCGGCCCATCTCTCAATACGACAACAGAGGCTGCACAGCCAATACCGGCACAGCTTCCACCATCCTCATTCCCGCCCTATCCTCCCAATCAAACCCAACACCTGCACCACCAAATAATCTATCGTCCGCATCACATCAATCTTCGACACCAGCTGGTCTCGAGTCATCTCCTACACCGTCCACTGCATCTCCTACACCATCAGCTGCATCTACAGTAGCATCGTCAACAGCCTTGACACATGTCATACGAGGACTGTCTGACCTGCTCGGTGCCAATGCATCGCGACGGCAGTTAGCAGCGGACAACAAAGTTCTCCGGGGTTTATTAGAGGAAGCGAATCGCCAGCTTCTTCAAGACCACGCGCAGATGATACTGATGGATCTCGAAAATCGACGACTTCGTTCACTTGCCTTTGCAAAGAAGAATAAGCCGATGAAAAAAGAGACCAATGCGTACGCACGTCATTTGACTGCGGAAGAGAATCTCCAGATTCTATCTGAAGCCGACGTCAAGGCCAAAATGAAGACCGTCTTCGGAGAAGCTGCTCTGAAATTCAAAGAGCGTAGACAACAGATTGCCGATTCTGCCAAGGCCCAGGTGCTGGCAGCCAAAGACTTGGAAAAGCAGGTTGAGAAACTGCGGAAGGAGGCGGAAAAGGCGATGAAGGATGCACAAAAGTTGGTTGAAAAGCAGGCGAAGGATGCGGCAAGGGCGGAGGAGAAAAGGAAAAGGGATGAGGTGGCGGCGGCCAAGAAGGAGGCAGCGGCAGCTAAGAGGGAGGCAGCGGCAGCTAAGAGGGAGGCCGCGGCAGCTAAGAAGGCAGCCAGGAAGGGAGGAGGAAAGAAGAGGATGGCTGCACGATCCCCAAGTCCCGATGACATGCTCGACGGCACCAACGAAGATGACGATTATTCCCTGGAAATACAGAGTCCCCATATGACACCACGGGTTGTTCGACGGCTGCAGATGGCAGAGCGCCACACCGAGCGACAGACACTGGAAGCAATGCTTGCATCTGGCGAGGCGGAGGAGATAACTGGAACACCCCGTCCGCGTCCACGCCCCAAGCCGCGCCCGCTGTTCAAGCGATCAGACAATGCTGCAGTACTGCGTTCGGCAAAAGAAAACACACCGGAAGAGTCTGAGCTTGACGAAGAGCCTCATACACCAACCCAAACACCAATCAACCATCCTGCATCGAGTTCACTTCATTCCACTCCCGGACGTCGGTCTCTCATCGTTTCTCATCAAATATTGGGTAGCCCATTGCTGGAACGGTCGAAACGCAATGTCGGGAGCACATCCAAGACGCCAAAACGGCTGAGATTGGTTGGAGGAGTGCAGTCTCCTGCTAATCGGGCTGTTCCCGAGGGTTTGCGGAGGGGAACACGGGAGAGAAGGCAGGTAGCGCGTTAATGATCATTTTCTGCGCCAATGGGTGGTGGTCGCAGCGGGTGAGAGACTCCTGCACGGCGTGCAGTGATGGTCAGAGATAGCGATCAAGACTTTCCCACGCCTGCCCGAGTACTCTGGAAAGGCCCGATTTAGACAGTTCTCACGGAAAATATTCATATCATTGTTTCTGTTGCTCTAAAAAATCCAGTTCTATCTAGTAATGCATTTGATGGTTCTAATGCACATTTCTGTACCTTTACTACAGGACGCGACTACAAATTGATCTCACAATCGTTCATCCAAGTCAGCCGGTCATTGGAATGCCCGAGATCCGGCTCAGGGACAGTATGTATCACAGAAGGTGTTTCCTACTGATCCGGAGGTCCAGAAGTGAGTGTGCCATGAGCAGACGCCCGGCGCGTACTGATCTCAGCGATTAGCATGGGACCCGGGTGGGACAAATAGGAATAAGCATCCCATCGCGGACCCCTCGGATGCCCACCACCACAATGAAGGAATGAGGAAAGGCTGTAGCCCTAACCCTAGCTCCGGCGGCAAACCACGATGACAGTTGACCGTTAGAGCACGCCTCTCCGCACACGCTCACTGGACAGTGCGACCTCGTTATTTGTATCCGAATGGCCAGCACGGACGTTCTTACCCAGCCCAGCAGTGTACGCGTCTTGCGCGGTACTTACACCGAGGAGGCCCAGAACACACAATGTGTAATTGATAAGCCGTCATCAGCTGCCTTCGCGCAATGGACGTGTTTTGTACCGCGATGTTCGCAATTTTTTTTGGTAGCGCTCCCAATACACGTCGGGCATGGACGCCGATACCTGAAGCGCCGATGAAGAGCTCAAGTAAGGCGCAGGCGCTAGGCTAGTGGCGAGATCATGACACAGTGCGAATTCGCTATTTTTGTCACTAGATCCGGTTTAATATCGTCGAGATAGGAAACCCGTCGTTCATTCTACATACCTATGTATCTACCCTTGTCGCATAGGAGAGTCGAACAAGGCGTTACCAGGGGGAGAATCAGAAAGGTGCGCCGTTTGTGCTGGAAATGAACAGGGCTTAATTGGGTTCTGCCAGTGCTTGCCCCAACCATCACAAGATCGAGAAGTGCAGAAGATGCGCACAGGTCATCATGACTCTGATATATCCAGTTTGCCGTTCGTAGCATTCCCTATCCGCGAATTCATTTCGCGGCAGACCAACACATACGCATGTATAGTGAGTAGCACGGGTCGGGTACGGGTGCTCGTGAGCACTCCCGCCCCGAACCCGGTGCGATACCCGTACCCGCGCATCGGGTACGGGTAACCCGCTATTCTACCCTCGGGTACGACAAGGGTGGCGGGTGTACCCGTACCCGTGATGAACAGAGAGGCTACCACGACAATTCGTGCCCGCCGACGACCCCCGAGCAATTGCGCGGGGGTTATCGACGTGCACGATAAACATTTGTGATGCCCCGATTACTTGCGAGAGCAAGAACCGCGGCTCAACAAAGTGTAGGAAGGTGGGGGGGGGAGGAAGTGGGCACAAGGAGATGGTGGACACGAGGATACCGTGGCGCGAGGACAGAGGGCAACGGGCGTCAGACTAAAGTGCACAAAAGAAACGAGAAAAATAAAAGTAAGACATGGTAGATACGCACCTGTTAGGCTGGACGCGTCTGCGACGCCCTCTATCCCGTATTCCGACTCCTTGCTGAATGCGCCTTCAAGCCCGTGCGGTGTCCTTAGGCAAAACAACGCCGTTGTTGAGACGAGTCGCACATCCCGTATGTGGTGACGATGTTGCGAATAATCCCGGAACGAATTCAAGGACAACAGCACAAACACAGCGCCAATGCCACATCCTGTATCCAAGGGAACAGTCCTGGAGTGTTGCAGCCTCGCTTCTGAGGGCTTACACGCCGCAAATTGTGGCCAGTGCCGTCTCGCAGACGAGCACCAGAACGCACCCCGGAATGTATCCGAGGGTGCAGCGGCCGGCGCAAAGCCGAACCGCACCAGAAAAGACAGAGAACACAAAGATAAGAAGTAGCATAAGCCCCAGAACTTGTTCTGGGGCCGACGAGCACGACGTCGTCGTCGTGCTGTGGTGGTGAGATGAGAGAGATGCGATCGCAGCCAGCCGATCGTTATCCGGCAACTGCCGGATCGTTCGGGCAGCTCGGCGATCACGGAAATTGTTACGCAACGTCGTTTCTCGACGACGTTGGGCTCGTTTTAATCCAAATAAATTTGATAAAATTCATAAAAATATATGCTTTCTCTGGCACGGGTTGACACGGGTTGTCGGGTTCCCGCCGGGTGTGTGGTCCGAGACCCGACCCGGACCCGACACATGACCCGCCCCGGACCCGGACCGGGTAACCCGTACCCGCGCTATTCACTACGCATGTAGGAACAGTTGGAGTTAGGGCTCGGTTTCACCTTTGTCGGTTCCCTTGTTCGCCCGTGGGCGATATCAGAAGTATCGGAAATCGTGTCAACTCGTTACTATCGACTCTGCCATCATGATGAACACTGCTTTCGTTTATCTGTCTGTGATACGCGTCCGGTAGTTGTCTTCTTCCACCATGTCTGAAACAACGACCACGGCATGGTATTTACGCCGCACAGGCGAATGGATCGTTCTTGGCGGGCTTCATCTCATTGTCGAGAGTATTGCCTCGAGTGTGTTGTCATTTTATTTGTCCTTCTGCATCTCAATGTTTATGATTTTCAGCTGTCGTGCTGGCATGTCTCGTTGCCCTTCTCATTGTTCAAAGAGCGAGAAAGCGGTAAGCAAAGGACTCGACATTTCGCTGAAGGAAGCTGATTAAGTTGTTCCTCGTTAGACGACGCAGTTCACCAATGATCTTCATTTTTTCGGCCATGTTTGCTCTTGTCTCTCTGAACTATGCCATCGACCTCTTTTGGTTTTTCATCCAGGCACGCGACATCCTTCTGCAGGCTGTGGGTGACGAAGGTAAAATAACCCCGGCGGAGAAGGCGTTGAAGCTCAATGCCAAGAAGTATGTAAATGTACTACTTGTGGTTGGCAATGGGTGTTGGCTGGTTTCGGTGAGTGTCAGAAGCAGTCTGCGGGCGCATCATCTGTTCTGATTCACCTCTACAGGTAGTGCTTGGTGATTTAGTGGTCTTTTGGCGCGCTTGGGAGCTCTCATCGCATAATGTAACGGCAAAACGCATCCTGGTGTGTGCCGGTGCTGTGTTATTGTCCTGCATAGGTATCGAGCATCCTCGAAACAACTTCAAACAATGGGGTTCAAGCTCATATGCACCGTTCACTATAGGCACGATCCCAGTCATACTTGTCTGTCAGTTACAGTCCTTCCGAACACCCCTCGACAGCTTCTGTGGTAAAGAACTTACTGTCGTGAACTGGTGTTTGTCGCTACTCTCCAATCTGTTGTCGACATCTGTTATCACATATATTGGTTGGTGAGTGGGTTTGAAATCCTATCAGAGATATTTGCTAATCCTAAGGCAGGAGCCACCGCACCGAAATGAGAAAACTGTTCCAATCACATCAGGAAAAGCCTACATTGCCAGATTACTTCTAAGTTGTCATAGATAATCTCTAAAATTGTCTAAATAGCACTAAAATAGCAGATCTCGGCACTTATTCATAATATATACACTTATGGCCTTCCCCCTTGCTACATTAGACACCTTTAGACACACTTTAGACACATGTTATGTACATGTTAGATCAAAGTTACACGTCAATTAGTTGTTACTTAGACTTAAATTAGACTGTGTTATCACACAAAATAAGGATAGAACAAATGTCGATAGCATTACGAGCAGGGTATCAAAGCAGGCTACAGTATATATAGATAACCGTAAAAGACAGAGTCTACGTAGTCTACACGTCCGCCCAGGCGCAAGGCTATCTTCAAATTACCACCGTGTCCATCCTCACCAAACGTGATGGCTCCGCCGGGTTCAACAAGAGTTGCCTATGACAACGAGTGCGGCTAGCTGGGTGGTCAGACCATCCCCGGGAGAAGGCCGCTGCCAACGAGGTTGCCGTACCGTGCCGGTCTTGCCCTGTGCATGCTATACAAAAGCATTATACGGAGAGACAAAATGGAGAAGAATAACACACACACCAGTGACCATGCGCAGAACGGTTGAAGTCGTAACCCCATGGGAGGAACGGTGAGTATCTATAGCGACGGTAAGAATGATGTAGTGGGAAAGCAAGCGGGAGAATGTTACGCACCGTCCAAGCTCAAAGGAAGACCCCGACTGCCTGCTCGACGTCGGGCAAAAAGGTTGGTGAATCAGCAGAATTAAATCCATTAGAACGACGACGTACCAAGGAAATGCTATGAGAAAGCGGTAGTGAGCAAGGGAGTCGACGATGATGGCAAGACGCGTTGGCGAGAACACTGCAGACGACGATGAAAGGAATCTAGGGGCAGGGTGAGAAACTGAAAGTAGGCAGAGTACCGAAAGAGAACAAGGGAGAGCGGGAAGCGGCAACTCCCCTACGAAATATTCCTCCTGTTGGGGCCGTCGAGCCCTAATCGTTGAGGCACAGTGAGGAGCTTGCGGACCCACCACACAGAGACGGCCCATGCACCACTGGCAACGGCGAACTTATCTTCCTTGGGGCTCCAACGTACATGCGTCCGCGAAACGACGACACTGGTAAAAATACGCTGAAATCTACCGCACAAAAAATAAGTCAGAAGGGAACGTACCACGATGGTCGATGTGTCCTGCTGCTTGTGTTGGTGACCTTCAATAATGAGAATACCCGTGCCGATGAGAACGAGTGTTTTGAAAGGGAGCGCACTGACCTTGTAGCGCGCCCCGAAGCAATATTTGACCCGCCTGCAATGGGCAGCCTTAGGCAAGGACGACAAGCAAACAAAACGCACCCGCACCCGTTCCCATTCCCTTCCCAACTCGACGGCGTCATAGGCGACGAGCTCAGAGACGCCGCCTCACACCGCTGCTGTAGTCCGCCTGCTGACATTCTGTCCTCGTAGCCACGGCTGTCGCTCGCCGTTATTGGTGTATTCTCGTTGATTAGTACTGCGTTGTCGTCCAACTCGTCATTGTCCTCGCCGGAGCTCTTGTCGTCCTCGCTGGTATCGTAGTCGCTTGCCAACGTAACCGTAGGCCGACGCTGAGGTCGTCGTCCACGCTGCCGGCTTGCGCATCCGGCAAGATTGGGTGTGGAGGGTAGGGGCATTGGGAAGAGGCTGGGTGACAGTGGGTGTGAGACGGAGGGACTTGGAAAAATCACAGTGAACCTGCACGTGGCTCGGTGACGTCCGAAGCGACACGTGAGCGTTTGACCAACTCGCTTTCTCTCACCTGCCACTACGACCACCCGGGGCGACGACCGTCAAGCGGCCTCTGGGGTGGAGATATGGGCCTTGGCTGTGTGCCGGGCTTACTGCTGCTGTCTTTATGACAGCAGCAGCTGCGAACAACATCGACGACGACCTCTGGAAGATGATGTGACGACGACGCCGTCAGGATAATGTCGATATCGACTACGCGACGCCTATCACAACAACAACGAGACGACTACGAGGAGGATGAGGATGTGCCGAGCATATGGCAGACGACGACCACGACGACTATCACTGTTGCCGTCACCAACACCCCTCCCACTCCCACTCTCACCACCACCACCGTCAGTCCGTTGTCATGCACGGCTGAGTGTCCCCGTGCCATTGCCCGGGGATGCTCGCCGGGCATGAATGGATTTTGAGGTGGTGACCCGCGAGTTTACTTGTGAACTCGCTTGACTCGACTCATCTGACTCGCAGGTCAATACGAGTCGAGTCAATGGCAGATCACGAGTAGCGCAATTTCTTGCTTAACAGGTTGCGA
>JADNRX010000458.1:0-41178 GCA_015501595.1 Hymenopellis radicata
CTTCATCAAGTCCAATGCCGCTTCACCCTCTCCTGTGGCTTGTCGGATTAACATTGAAACGTCTCACCGTTTAACTCAGCGAAGTGGATATCAAGCAGAAGAATTAGCGTGTGTGTACTTGTTGGTCATTGTACCAGTGGTCGAGTCCTAGCTGGACCAAATCTACTCGAACTGCTGGAATCAGCCGAGGACAGGGTCGTTCACCGCCCTCTTCTTATCATATCTTCTACTCTCGTTGCGGAAGTCCATGGCTGAGAGCGATCGTGGCACCCGTTCCGCACACGGTTCCCCTTCTCCTTCAGCTTAGGAGTATCAAAGAAATTTCGACTTGATAAATAGTGCGCGATGTGGGCGCGGTATTATTCGTCTTTGTTCAGCGATGTCGTACAAGCCAACGCTGCAGGGTATGTACTGGAACACAGAGAAGCCATTCGAGCTCCTCGATGTTACGGGAGGAGATATGAATCGTGCGTTCTGTTTCTCTTTGAGGATTGTGCACTTTGACGCATCGAATGATACAGTGGCTTCAATGGCGTTCGGCTGGACTCTAGGTTTTGGTTATTTTGCTCTTTGCCACGCTTTTCGGGAGACACGTCGTGCGCGCCGACTAAACACGTACGTTGTTCTGATCTGGGGCGAAATCATTGTGTAAGTGACAATTACCAATATGCTGCGTCCTGTCTAACGGCTTTGACGACGAAGGTGTGCTGTTCTGGCTATCATCTGCTGGCTGTATCTCGCCGGAAAAATTTTACCCTCGTTTTATTTCTTCTTGATTGTTCTCACGTAGGCCTGTTTACCCAATTTCCTCCGTTACCTGTCTCAACTACCTTATACAGTCTGTGGGCGCTCCAAGTGCAGTTCCTCCTGCAGATCATCGTCAATCGCCTCTGCATCCTGCTGGCGACCGAGAGTCAACGGGTTCGTCATGTGTCTCCTCTCAATTCTCCTTCTCATCGGCTTCGATTAGAATTATCTTCGTTGGGGCATCGCAGGGGTTATCCTAGCCATCAACATCTCTGTCTACTGTGTCTGGATTCCCGCCAAGCTCCAAATCAGTACAAAGTACCACGACACGAACATATGGTGGGATCGCTGTGAAGTCAGTCATCTCCGTTTTCACTATGCGAATCGCATCTGATTCTCGAGCAGAAATGTATCTACCTGGTTGTCGATGCCGTCCTCAATTGGTATTTCATACGCACTGTCAAGGAACGCCTCGTTATACATGGTGGCGTACGTTTTCCTCGGTCGCTTTCCTCTGCTCCGCACTCATGTACTGCTTGCAGTTGAAAAAATACACCCGCCTGGTACGGTTCAACGCCCAGATCATGATGCTTTCCTTGTCCATGGACGTTCTCATCATTGGTACGTTCATGTGTTTCTGGACTTTTGCAGCCTGACTAACCCGACTGCGTACAGCAATGATGTCTCTCAAGAACGACTTTGTTTACCTGCAATTTGTGAGTCGCTTCTGGACGGCACGAACATCGAATGGCTGACGGACGACCGTAGCACCCCGTGGCATACATCGTCAAGGTTTGTCCTCCATCTCGTATTCCTTCGCCGTTCCTAACGGCGTCCCGTTAAGCTCAACATTGAGATGGCTATGTCCAACCTTATCATCAAGGTTGCTCGCGAGACTGGTATCCACGTCATGGAGGACTCCACCGACCACAACTCGGAGTCCAAGAGCGGCGGTACTACAGGCGTATCCGGTACGCGCTTCCAGACAACGACAATGGAGGTGCAAGTGCAGGTGGCCAGACAGCAATTTACTACTCATGATGATATTGGTGAGTCGTTGATCTCTTCGCCGCGAGTCCATTCTTATGCCTCTTCATTTTCAGAACTGTCCGACGTGAAAGCAGGACATGGCTGGTCACCGGGTGAGCAGTCTATAAAGGAGAATGAAGATGCTAGGGATGCTCAGTGAGACCAAGTAGAAGGCAGTATGATTATTTATAGACTTATACCTCCTAGACTATCGATACAGACTCGGGCTAATACATCATCAATACCAGAACATCAAAATGTCGATTCGAATTTTGAAACAACATACGGGCGCCACATGTACACGGCGTATCAAGACTTGTCGATCTTCCTTTTGTCAACCTTCGCGGGCCATACACTTAGTGGTGCAGAAATGCCAACAGATGTCACTGGTGCCAACAACGATGCCATCACTCCTCCCCCTTCCAGTATTGACCAAGCCATGAAGGACATGGTAGTCCAGACCACGTCGTATCCAATGGAGGATTGGGCTGGATGTGAATGCAGCGTCGACCACGCATCCATTAGGAACTTGGCGCCGGAACCCGAGCTCTCCCAAGCCGCGGCTGTGGTTTTTATGCGCATTGTCACCGCCGCCAGCAGATACATCCCGTACAATGACTCGACCGGAATCCAGAACGCCATCTTTGCGGAGTTTACAAAGAATAGAGGAACCACGATAAGGCCGTGCATGACGAGAAGGTTGAGGAGAAACGCGCTTTCGTCTGTGTATGGACTCCTGAAGACGCATGCGAGCGCTATGAAGGTGCTGACCCATAACACTGGTGGGGCGAGCGAGGGCTCGAGAGGCTTATAGCCGCGCTGACGGGGAGATAGTATGATGGCAAGGTAGAAGAGGCTGCTCGCGACGGATATGGCGACGAGTTGTCCGAGGAGCATGTACGCCCAGACATGTTTGACTCCGTAACGACTGCCTATGCCGACCGTTAGCCTTGAACGAAACCAAAACCATGACTACTTACCTTGAAAGTACAGAAATGCTGTCCAGAATCCGACAGTAAAGAGGCACAGCTGTTCGCTCCACCACCAGTTCATCTTACCAAACGAAACGACGGCCCATGCTTGCTCAAAGAGCGCCGTGTTAAGTAGCCAATCCGTGAGTCTGTCAAGGGGAGCCTCTGCTATTGAACTGGCAGTCGTTTCATAATCTGAAAAACTCCACTAAGTAATTTGGTTATTTCCTTGTGCAATAAAGGCTGTCAATCGCTTACATGCATGAACTCGAACATATCTAATAGCGCATCATTTAGTGACCCTTTCGCAAACACGATTTGAAAAGAAACACGTACAAAACCATGTATGCGCGAACGAAGCTACAGTGAGACCGGAGAAGGCGAGCACCTTGCTTTTACTGGCTGCGCCAACCAGACCGCGGAAGCTGTTCAATATGACGCCGAACAAGCATATAATAGCCAGAAAGTAAGAGACAAATATTGAAAGCGCAATTAAACGCGCGTTTTCCATGTTGTACACGTGAAGATGGTGGCGGAAGATCAAGAAGCGGCGACACCGGGTAGCAGTACAGTCGGCAGCAATACAATGCATGGCATTGTTGAGCTGTCCGCCTGGGTGTAGGGAATCAATATCGTCAGCCGATGAACTAATGAAGGATCTGCCTTGTACGATAGAGTAATACAGCGGGACTAAATCGACCGAACAAAAGAAACAAATAAAATCCAGAAGTTAGAGATAAATAAAGGTCCATCAAAGTCTTGAACATTCATCGTCTCCGGCGAGCATCGGTCGTCTTATCATCATCATCAGTAGGCGTCTCAGTGGGCACTGAAGTCGTGGTTCTTCTAGTCGTCGTGGGAGGGGCGGCGGCATCAGCGCCACCGCACCCAGTCGGAATCTCAGCATCGACGGCATTCCAAGGATCAGGATAAGCACACCCAGGAATAGGCGTAGGCGCCAACCCCGTATCCTGCGCGTCAAACCATCCGCTAACCTTCGTCCCGGTCGCCGACGGCCCAGGCAGCGTATGCACACTCCCGGTCGACGTATAGTGAGGAAGCCCCGTGACCGGAACATCCACACCGTTGATCTGCGCCGGGGGAAAGGGCGTCCCAGCAGCTGCAGCAGTGATAGTCCCAGCACCCGCGCCGCCCGTCATATACGGCTTATAGTCCCCGTCAAACTCTGGAAGACCACCACCACACTTGCCCTTCGCCTGTCTAGGATCTTTCAGAATCCAGCCCCCCTCCAAACCCAGCTGGTACGACCAAAGCGGGGCCTGCACAGACCCGGCGGCGGACTCGCCAATCTTCCATGTCCAGAAGAAGTAGTCCTTCAACGCGTCCATCTGTGCCGTGTTGAAGGCAGCCACACCAGCCTTGGTCGAGTCATCCCACTTGGTGGCGTCCTCCCATGCACTACAGTCGCCCCCGTACGTCTGGGTGCCGCCGACCCCAGTGAGGAAGAGCCCACAGTCGTTGTATCCATTACTCCATTCGCCAGCATAGTTGAAGCCAAACGTGCCCGACAGCCTGACCGACTCATCCGCCCATGCACACGCTGTACCCACCCACACACCGCCAGCGTCGGCGCCGGTTCCCGTAGCTATGGGGTCATCGAACGTGGATCCACTGAACGAAGTGTACGGGTGTCTGTCGAGGACAACGCGGTCGCTTCCAGCGAGGAACGCATCCCACTGAGTCATGTCGGTTTCGAACCCATCGTGTATAGAAATATAGAATCCCTTGCCCTCTCCAACACCAGTGATACCGCGTATCATGTCGTGCGCCTCACGGTAGAAGGAGGTGAGTGCGTCGCGACCTATGCACCGATGACCGCCTCGTTCATGATACCAAACATCTGCACAACGTCCTGATACTCCGGCTGGGAGACAAACTCCGTAATGATCCGGATGTAGTTGAGCGCTCGTTGGGCGTTGGCGATGCCCATAGGTCCGTACATGAAGTTGACTTGGCCACTGCCTTTGCCGGAGTGATTGTAACCTGAAACAATAATAATACTATTGAGCACGATGGAAGCTGTGGGAAAATGACATACCGCTCTGAGATCCAGGTATAGTATGCAGGTCGAGGTTAACGCGAAGACCGTACTTGCGCGCCCAAGACAAGGCTTTCAGGATGTATCTAAACGATAAACAAATTCAACCCAACGATCGAAATACCAAGGGGCGGGACATACTTCCAGCAGACCTTTTCTAAAAAGGGCTCTCCGTCCCACTTGTCGATAGCCCAGAAAGGAATGGGCAAACGAACCCAGTTAAGACCCGCTCCGGCAATCTCGGCGAAGTCTTGCTCAGTCTAAAGTTTGATTAGTGAAAGTGACAAAGTGGACAGGGAGACATACAATGAACGTCTTGTAATGCTCCTCAAGCTGATTCAGTCCACCACCAGCCGTGTCCGCCGCCATAGCCTCGCTCAGTGTCCATTCATCGGTCGCACCAGGGTACTTTTGGAAAAGAGCGGGGCTGATAAACGGCTCAAGAACGAACCACCCGCCAATGTTAACGCTAGAATAACAATGCGATTCAGAGAGTGCATACTACGAAGAGAACACGGAGAAATGCCCACCCATTTATACGATCCTTTCCATACGTCCAACTCTCATTAAGCGCCGGGGTCCAACTGTTAGGTTTCCCACCACCGCCAAAAGGATCAGCTGGATCCGCGACCCAGAATCCTCCAAACTTGTTACTGTACTTGAACTTGCTTCCATCCTCCAGCGTCACCTCAGAGCCGTCCCCGCCGGTAATAGCGCCCGACGTCGAGGGTCCCGTTCCATCTCCGGTATCGGTGCTGTTCCCACTGCTACTGCCACTGCCACTACTAGACCCTTGGCTCGACGAGTCGTCCTTCTTTATCACGAGAAAGTAGACCGGTAGTATTATCGCCAGAACGACGACGACCAAGGCGGCGAGACATGAGAGCCAGAAAACAAAGCCGCGCTTCCTCTTCGGCGGAGGGGCAAGGTATTGACGAGTGTACTCGTCAATCTCTGGTTTGGGTAGAGCCGTCCTAGAGTCTGCTGGTATCGACGTCTGGGATTCACCTATGGACACCCGGGAGTTGTGAAAAGCAGCTGGCTGTTCCTCGAATGAACCTGAAAGACGCTGAAGAAGAGCGTAGCCTTCATCAGGCCGGGAAGACGACGCCATGAACGAGAATAAAATAAAGAAGAAGAGGTCGGAAGGGGGAAAGGGGAATGAATAAGAAAAAAGTCAACTAGACTAAGAACAAAAAGAAAAACGGTAAGAGGGCCGCGAAGAAAAAGGAGAAATGATGCGAGAACATCGTAAAACGCCTTTATATGTTTCCCCCATGTTTCTTGGCAGGTGTACGTGATGGTTATCATTCGCGCGGGGCGCAGGGAGATAGCACCGAGGCCAGGGTTGTGTTAGTCCGTTTTGTGAGAAGTGACACAGCCCCGACCCGAAGCAAGGAGTGGGCGCGCCGAATGGCAAGAACTATAGACGTAGGTTATACGTAGTCGTACTGGTTCCGCCCAATTGAGAAGAGAAAATGGGCCAGCGTTATTAGAGACGATCTACAGTGAACGTCGGAAGCTCTGCATCAGTTACAAAGCCAAAAAATCCTGTGAACTTTTTCAATTAAGTATGATGAAACGAAAACACCAACGTTATGATTGGCGGTGCGGGTAACCCGGAGACACTGACAGGGATCAGGTCATGTACTCGATAAGAAGCCAACATATGCAGCACTTACTTACATCCGTATCACATCGGAGGTAGAGGGAGGTAGGCGCTTGGATCATTGAACAAGTCCGCAAACGCGTGTGGGGGAAGGCAAGAGAAGGCCGCAAGCTACAAGTCGGAGTTGAACATTGAACATCATGAAATGACAGGAATGGTAAAAGGCAAGTTGCACACGCGTTACGTAACACGCCCTAATGCCTCCGTCATCGCCACAATCCGGCGACTCCGAGCAGCTATGAGCTATGAGCTATGAGCTATGAGGGAGGTGATGATTTGTGGTGAGTTACTTACTGTGATCGCACGGGGAATATAGTTTCGTTTGCGGATCTTCGTCTCAGTGTACAGGCTCTAGGGATTGTGGCGCCCATGTTGTAGGAGGAGTTTTCCGACGCGCTGATCCCCAGAGCTAGGAGGACATATGGCTCACGACGTACACTCACCAGTCACATACTGCCCATAAATAGAATAGACTGCTCAAGTGCTCAAGTGCTGACAATTTGCCTCGGATGATTGCTCCATTGGTATCAACCTCGGCAAGGCCTTGAGTGTCAACCACAGCAACACATCGAGTTTGCCTTGACATACAAAGATTCAGGAGCATTGAAGCCCAGAGAAGATTGATTCAGGAGCAAGGAGCGTTGACGCCCGAGTGCGTGCCATTGGTTCAGGAGCGTTAAAGCCCGAGTGCATAGTGTTTCAGGACGAGTGCGTGTTGAGGTGAGTGCATATGGTTCACCGGAGCATTGAAGCTCGAGTGTGTTTGTGTTGGCATTGATTCAGAGGGGGCCGGGGTAGTAAAGCCTGAGTAAGGATATGACAATGATTCTTCTTCTTGTGGGTATGGCCAGTAAACGCAGAAAGAAGTGGAGCAGGTACTTAAGTCGTTGTTGAGGCAAAGAAGTTAAGCAAAATCAAGTGGCTCTTCGCTGGTGAGAATGAAGCAAGATCGAAAGCCAAAGTTATTCGAAGGAGTGACGAGATGTTGTCCGTCGTGGACGAGGCACGAGTTGACGGGAGATTGAGGTTTGTGTTACTAAAATCGTATCAAACAAGTCGCAAGGAGCTTCGAATGACTTTACGAAACCTCATTAACATGATCCTAAGCACATTGAACACACGTACATGGCACAATTTTTGTATCGGGATGCGATAACTGGCGGACATGGTTAGAAAGAAAAGAGAAAGTGTACGTTAGTCGACATTATGATAACACGGTTGGTAGTCGCGCGCGGACTGGGAGTTGCATAAGTTATAAATTAAAGCCAGCGATACAATAGTAACCCAGTCGTCCCTACTCAACACGGGGGCGCTCATCGATCATACCCAACCTCCCTCAGCTGCGCCTGCACCATACTCTGCGCATGTACATGAACATGATGAGGCTTCTCCACCTCGTGGCACACCTCAATCCCCTGCACCCACTTGTCCCGCATGATAGCCTCAATATCCAGCCTCCTCTTCGGATTCGGCTCAAGCATCTGGCGGATCAAAAGCCTACATGCTTTCGGGGAGAGATTGTTGATCGTGGATGGCAGAGCAAGGTTCTTGTTGTCCTTCTCCTTGTCCTTCTCCTTGGACGACGCAGGGAGAGGATTCGCCTGGCACGCGGACGCATACGCTGCATACATGGCATCCGCAGGCTGCGCAGCTCGCCATGGTAACTCCTGGAAGTGTAGGCAATAGTACACAATCCCACATGCCCAGATATCCACAAGCCGCGCGTCGTAGGCTACGCCAGTCAGCTGGGCTCAGGAAGGAGAAGCTCAGCGCTTACGTTTACCCAAGAACTGCTCGGGCGCGATGTACGGTTCGCTGCCGCAGAGCCCCGTCGACATGTGAATGGTTGTCTCCCAAGGCAGACGGTACACCGTCGATGCTCCGTAGTCGCCGATCTGAAAACCGGCGTTAGACACGACAATGCCCAGGGAATTAAAGCTACCTTGAGATGGCCTTTGGTGTCAAAGAACAGATTCTCCGGCTTCAAATCGCGGTGGGCAACACCCTGACTGTGAAGGTACGAAACGCCGCACAAAATCTGCTTGAAGCAGCACTCGACCTCGCTGGGGCTCATGCCACCCTTTTTGATCGCCGCATACAAGTCGCCGCCGGGGCAAAACTCCATCACCTCGCACCACTTTTGCGCCTCGTCTTGAACAAGATCGACGGTCTCGACGATGTTGACATGATGCAGCGTAGACGAGATGCAAAACTCGGCTGTAAGCTTTTTGACATACTCTTTCTCAGTCTCGTTTTTGCGGCGCTTGCGAAATTCCTAAAGAGAAAAAATAAGAATGAGAAATACAAGAATGTAATGTAACCACCTTGACGGCGTACAACCGCTCTTCACTACGATCCCACTTGTGGGCGAGGCGAACGACTGAGGTAGCACCCTTGCCAATCGCAAGTTTCTGACACACGCCGTACTTTTGTGTGAGACTGGTGGCACTGTCGCCAGCGGTAGATCGCGGGCCCCTCCGCTCGCCATCGCTCTCACCGCCGTCAGATCGGCGACTGCTAGTCGAGCGCTGGGACGACTTGCGTGAGAGTTTTGGGCCGGAACCGAGCAAATCTTTGAGATTAAACTTGTGTCCGCCACCGTCGGTGACCGAGGGTGGCTTCGAAGGAGGTGAAGAGGGGGGTTTGGCGCCATTCTGTACGGATGCTTTTGGGGTAGGGGCCAGGCTGCTAATTTTGCCGCCCGACGTGCCCGCAGACATGCTCGGTGCTCTGCTCGGGGGTCTCGTTGACGGCGCACTGCCCCAGTCTGACTCCGAGACTGTTGGTGAAGACGCGGTGGACGTGCTGCCAGTCGAGAGAGACGTCTCTTTGGAATGGATGATCTTGGGGGGTGGAGGGGCGACGACAGCAGAGGCGGCCAGAGATAGCTTTGTCAGCTCCAGAACGGTCGTTCCGGGTTGCTTCTCGTAGGCGTTGCTGTCGGGAGGCGGGATAGGGATACTGATGCCATTAGAGGACTTCGGGTGGGCATTGCGCTGACGATCATGCGGCGGTTTATCAGAGCCGTCGGGGCCCTCGCCGTCCGTCTGCGTAGTATCGTCCTGGTCGGTCATCGTGGCATCTCGTCGGTGTTGAATACGCGCCTAACAGATCTTTCGCGGGCTCATCGCTCCCATCGCTGCCATCGGGTGTCGTCAGAGCCAGGTGCTGGCGGCGTGCTTGTGGTGATGCGAAGAGGTCTTGTCATGGTGCTGAGCGTAGTCGGTCGAGGGCGATGGATGGGATGGTTGCTGTGACGGAGGAGGCAGGTCGTCTTCGGGGTTGTGTGGGTCTTCACGGGTTCTGTGGCTGTGCTGCGTGCTCTTCGGGGGATCGTCTTCGCGTAGTCGTCTTCGGGCTTGTCCTCTGGGGTCGTCTTCATGGGGTCGTCTTCGCGTGGATGCGTCTTCGGGTCTTCGCATGAGTGATGTCTTCGAGAGTCGTCTTCGCGTGGTCCGCTTCCTCCGGGGTGGCCTTCGTGAGGAGTGTCGTGTCTTCTTCGGGCGTGGTGTTGTGTGGCTGTGCTTGGTCGTGGGGTCTCCTCCTCGTGTCTTCTCTTCATGGGCATCTCCTCTTCGTGGGTGGGCTCTTCGCTTACTCATTCGGTCTTCGTGTATGGGGCGCTTCTCTCTCGTGTGGCTGCGGGTTCAATTCAGAGGCGTGTATTGTTCAAATGATTGCATTTTGTATGCTACTTGACACATAAAAGCACTCGAAATAAGTTGTTCATACTCGCATGGTGCGTTGCTAAGTCCACAGAGGCCATCTCGGCCGAGATCCAAATCGCCGAGACGGGGTGTCCTCCCACGGGCTGGCGAGTACAGCAATCAAGTCTCTCGCGGTAAGGCTAAAAAAAAGAGTCTCGGATGCTTATGGCAGGACACCAAGGCTAAACATCATCTGCGCGCAAGGAAGGTTCTGGGTCACAACATCCCTCCCTGGCTCGCGCAGACCCCATCTTGGGCAGCCGAAGCTGTGATCTTTGCCCCCAGCACACACGGACGGCTAAAATGTTGAGTTAGTGAATATGATGTGATCCACTGCGACGTACCGTGCTGCCGTCGAATTCGCAGCACTTAAGCACGCGGATCGAGACAGGAACGAGACCGAGACTGCAGAACGCGCATACCGGGAATCGAACCAGCACCAAGACAGTAGTAGTCTAGACAATAAACACTGTTAGTTGAGGATGACAGAAAACGGAAAGACACGCTTAGAGCACGATGTCAAAATCAGACTAGCTCTGAGAGTCCGCTAGTTAGACAACGATGATGGTGCCCTTAACACGAGTGAATATGAACAAGTCGGACACCACGAAGGACAAGTCTACACAAGCAACACATTGGATCGTGGTGACGGCAAGGAACAAGACGCACTTACGAGACGAATCAACAGCACGGCGGCGACGGAGACAAGAGGACAGTGGACAAGCATAGTGGCAGCATAACGGCAAGAAGGAAAGATGGGCGATGGGATTCACCAGAATTCCTGTGGCCTTTATACCTCTAGAGGATAAGGTTTGATATAGTGGGCGCGCGTCTGGGCCCGAAATCACTAAGCGAGTGACTCATGCGCAGTGCGCACGCTCCGCCGCATCAGAACTAGAAATGTGGCCAAACTTTTAATCTCAACATTTCTGTGCTCCCTCGATGTTGTTCGACGCGGGTTGTCATTACAAGTCGATAGATACACATAAGATAGTCCTAGCGTGTTGATAGAGTACTGTAGCTCGAAAATGAGCAGCAGCAATTAGCCGTTG
Source organism: Hymenopellis radicata (assembly GCA_015501595.1). Classification (NCBI taxonomy): domain Eukaryota; kingdom Fungi; phylum Basidiomycota; class Agaricomycetes; order Agaricales; family Physalacriaceae; genus Hymenopellis; species Hymenopellis radicata. The sequence continues at coordinate 11,235 of JADNRX010000458.1, forward strand.
GTCCCGTAAACTGCAGGGCGGTTTTGGTAACTGATGCAACGAATATTATACTATGACCGCACTTACCTCCACTCAGCCTTTACACACTCTATGAAGCTCGCACTGGATGTATATATGACTGCAAGGAAAAGTAGACACGAATATTCATTAATTATACAAAGGAACTTACCATCTCATCGAGTGCGCCACGAAATGTTTTCAAGACGGGGACCTGAATGAAGTGTTAGTCAAGGCAACGATCGGGCGCGAAAATAACTCTTACACACGGGAAGATTCTTCCGGCGGGGACCTGAATTCGTTCTGTGGGCGAGATTCAGATTAGCGTCCCCATTCCTCCTTTCCCTCTTACCGTCATCTCTCCACCCACAACATAGACGTCGCAACGTGTAAATTCGGCAGTAGGCTCGCCTTCGCCTTCACCCCGCTCATCCGCTGAAGATCTATCATCTCAGCGCATTCTTCGGACTGGAGTCGCGTTAAGTGATGTTCGCGACAAGACAAGAGCTTCACCATTGGTAAGTTGTCCGTCGCCTTGTCCTAGGTCGCCCGCTGAAATATCATGTAGTTTCGAATTGGAGAACGTACGGCGTCAACAAGGTAAGCGAAATAAATGCTGGTCCAGCCGCTATACTGACTGTCGAGAGCGCCTCAATTCGTCGAAATCCGCGGTCAGAATAATTCGAAAGCCCCAAGGAGTCGAAACACGTTGCATAGAGTTAGTTGTCCAGAGGGTTCCCAGAGTTATACCCGCTCAATGTGTCGAGAAATCGGGGTAAGAATGTCGAGGAAGGAAGAGAAAAGCAGATACGGACGACGGGAAGATGAGTATTGAATGTCCACAGATTTCACAGCTGACTTGTTCGCCACTAGATACTGGCCCGGGAGGTCCAGCGCCACGAGAAAGAGTCACTCAATTCTTCGAGAACCGGGCTTAGATTTCTAAAGGAGGAACACAGAGCGAGGGTCGAAGTGGGCGGTCCGAGGTGCGTTGTCGTCTTCGGCGTCATTTGAAAAGCACTGACACGCGAGGACCCACAGACCCCATCAAACGACCAAAAGAGCCGAAGATCCAATGGCGAAAGGGTCGAATTCGAGAGACTCCGCGTCACGGACATGAAGGGGATAGCAAGAACATCTCGATCGTGTTTACGCCAAATGCGGCAAGTTCACGCTTGTCTTCTTACCATCACGACCTGGATCCTCAAATCTGTTTCTTTGCCTCATCAATGCGTCGGCGCCTTCGGCGCCTCTAGAAACGACGAAATCCTTGATTATCAAGTTTGGATGGGAAGAACGGCGCAGTGGGATTGATCCAGCGCTGATGGCCTCGCCGGCCAGGCTTCGATCTTGGGTGAAAAGTGCGTTTTTTGTCTCTTTTTTTCGCGTTATTTTTGACTCATTTGATGATAGATACGCTTTGGATATATGCGCGACTTTGTGAGTTTCCCTGGTGTCGGCCGCGGCGTTAAACTTGACGCTGATTCGCATGTATACAGATGGACCGCGGTGGCTTCGCCACCGCCTCGACTAGCCGTCCACGAAAGCGACGTCGTTTCCATGGAAACCAAGGCTTGGATATGGAGCAGGCGTGGATGTCCTCGCCGGACCGGCTTTTGGTCCAGGCAAAAAGGTGCGTGTTTTGACTTCATTTTCAAGTTCTACTTCTGACCCGTTTTCGTTAGATCTACTCGTCGAGCCATCAAACAAGGTACGTCCGGCTCTATATTCCGCAGTATTCTCTATCTCACCAGGTTCCATCAGTCGAGGCGGCTTCGCCGCCTCCTCAAACAACTCGTTACTCGAGGAACAACGCCACGACTTAGGAACACGCAATTTCGCCAATCTTATGGCGTGTGTTGGCCTCGCCGGCCCGGCTTTTTTTCTGGGAAAAAGGTCTTAATATGTCCTTTCAATTTCACGTTGATTTCTGACTTGGTTCTATCAGTTCAACCACCGAATTACAGTCAAATGGAGCGAGGATTCCTTCTCTACGGACGCTTCTTTGCCCTTGATCGCGATCTGGATCTTGCTGGGCTCGGGTTTACGGACGGATTGGGACGTTTGGGCGGCGAACTTTTCAAGGTACGTTTGTTACTACCTTGTTCTTCTCAATTTCGGGACTGATGATTATTTCAGCGTTACGATATTACGTTCAACGCAGTGAACAGCGGCGCTTCCTCCGCTGCGCTCGCCCTGCGAGCTTTCCGCTGCCTGTCTTTAAGGAAGTTGACGCCACACTCCACTCGGAAATCATCTTCGTGCGACTTGGACGCTAGCGCTACGGGATCTCGTCGTCGTCTTTAGTCCTTCCCTTTCTCATCCATCCTCCTTGCCTTCATTTCCCAATAACGGCGGGCGCTATCGTTCGACCTTCTCACCGGGTTCAGAACCCTTCCATTCCCGACGTGGACTCTACGACCATCAGCCCAGGCTTCGGCTAAATTTGCCGCTGATGGCGATTTGGATCTCACGGAGTCCGGGTTTATGGACGCTTTAGGACATGTCGCGGAGGTACGTTATTTTGCTTTGGTTGGCTTTTCTCGCTAATTTCGTGAGACAGCATCTCGCTATTGGTTTATGCGCAGTGAGCAGCGACGCTACGCCCACTGCGCTCGCGCTGCGAGCTCCTCACTGCTAGGATAACGACCCTTTCCAATAATGGACGCCACAATTCAAATTGGGTATCGGCTCACCTAGACGCCGCTACCTACACGTCGTCGTCGTCGTTAGCACGCAGTAGCCTCTCTCTCTTACTACGGTCACATTCACATCCCAGTAGCCGCGACGTAGACGTCAGACCCTCTCAACCTGCCCAGGATCCTTCTAATGACAAGACGGACCCCCACTCATGCGTCTAGCCTTTGGATATTTCTTCCTGAGGTCGATTTGATTCCTACGGCGTTCGGTTTCATGGCCTCATTTTGGACATGTTCGTGACGAAAGACGGGTACGTTATCTTGTTCTGCCGAGCTTCCTGAACTAATGTCTTAATCCAGGGCCTCTGTGCCGTTTGATGCGCAGTGAGCGGCAGCGCTAGCGCCGCTGCGCTCGCGCCGCGAGCTTCTCACTGCTGGGATATTAGCAGTTCTCGCATATCGACGCCACATTTCGACTGGATCCTTGGACGCCTTGGCCATTGGAATTCTGCTTCTCTCACGACTAGTCGTCACTAGTAGGCGACATATCTCGACTTCGCTTAGACGGCGGCGATGTTGACGACGGGTTACGTTCATTTTGAGTTCGTGCCTTGGTTATTTGATCACTTTCGCGGAGCTAACTCATGTGTAGTTTCTATCCACGGCGCATTAATTTCGCCGTGCTTCACCCTGCTTTGACGTTGGTTTCGTCTCCATTGGGATGAGGTTCGGCAGGGAGCTTCATGATTCTCGCGCAAGGCGAACATGGAAGCTGATTATGGCTCGTAGAATACACTGTATTGTCTGTAGGAGTACTTTTACATGTTGTAGCTACATCTCAATGAAACCTACATTGTCTTACAACTGCTTTGTGCGAAAATGAGGGGAATTCGACAAGATTCCTTACCGTACTTAGAATAGACTCATGTTACTTAGAACTCATGAAAAGCATATATCACGAATTCAATGTTGTTCGAGGTCCGTACAGCTACCAAAAGACACTGTAGAGTATATTACAAGATCCTACCAAAACATGGTTAGTACCCCAAGTCGGACTAAAACACGGACACAAAGATATCCCACCTCCTGACACTTACGGAGAAGCTGATATACCCAAAACGTCGAACGACAAGTTCTTGCGACGACGCAATCAGGCGGGCCTAAAAACTTGCGTGAGTCATAGAACGTACCTCGAAGATGATGTCCGTCGGGTCGTTAAGTTGATTTCGAGTAGCCAATGAAAATGATTTCCTCCGCTTGCTGAGCGGGTAACTCGAGTCGTCCCAACGTTCCAGGCCTTCAATCAGCTCGGAATTAGTGGGAAAACTTGTGATCAAACATCAACATCCGGCTAAGCTACCCGCAGGTGATCGAGACCTCTTGACCTCGAACCACGACGTGTCCGAATCCAACGCGCTTACACCAACGCGCCTCCATGCTCTCTCACTCTCTCCGACATCTGGCCGACCTGAAATTACCTGGAGGTCTGTCTGTGGCTTATGTAACGCAAATTCCGATGGTGCTTGAGGCTGAGAACGCGTTCTAAAGACGACTTTACGCGTCAGACGCTCTGGGAGGCCTTCGGGACCCTGCACATCGATGACATGAGGATTTCTTGGACCCTATGACGCGTCTGGGGCATCGACAATCTTATCTTGTCTGTCTCGGATGTGGGGAAATGACGCCAGTTGTCGTCTTCGTCCTCCGTCCCTTCAAGACTTTTGGGTAAACGTCGTTTTCCGCTTCATTTTGTTAGATTTGACGGCTGTATTAGGTCTACGTACCTTCATTACACTGTATGCCACCGTACGCCTGCCTCTGAATGAATCCAATTCAACGTTAATGCACGATTCGCTCTGTGTCCGCGGATTGCATTCAAGGTCTGTACCTTTTCCACGTTTCAACGGCCTTGATTTCATGCTGACTCATATGACAGTGTATTCGAACGTAAACGGAGACTTTCTCCGTTCCCAGAACAGTCTAATTAGCAACGCGAAGCGTTACGCTTGTAGGGTTGAAAAGACCAAGCTGGAATTTTTCAATATCCCCGAGTCCAGACGCCGCTCTATTACTCCCATCATACCATCAAGGGTGGACCCTTCATCTAATGCCAGCATTTTGATGCTTGGAGGATTGTGTCGAGGACGGGAAAGTCGATACGGCGCGTTCTGCAGGACAAGGTAAGTTCCATTCGTCTTGTGTTATCCTCCTTCCTCGAGTCTGACTATGTAAAATCTCAGACTTTATGTTTCTTAGTTTTATTCATTCTGGATCTTGTGCGCTCAGGGCGAGGAATCACTAGCAAGCGAAATTGTGTGGCGGCACGATATGCGCCCGAAGATTGAAGAGATCTCATCTGGTCCGACGGTCGCGCATCATCGCATTCGCTTATACGGCAGTGGTTACGCGTCTGATGCAGTCTAGAAGCTTTGAAAGTAGTATAAAGGCGGTGGGAATTCGTTCTAATTCTCCATTCCCTCTGCCTTCCTTTCCTGTCTCTATTCCTCTCCTTCAGTGGTCTACCTTCCTTTTGATCTCAATTGCACTTGCTTACATATCTAGTAGATGTATTCTCGTCGTCGCCGCCGCCAGCCTTGCCAACACGTACCCGACGCGCTTCAAATGTGACGGTAAATGTGATGGTCACAGGTATGTACCTTTCCTCCCACCATCATCATCGTTGATTCCCTCCCTCATTGTCGTCTTCCCTCAGTCCATTTCCCTTGGCCTTGTACGCTATGGTACGTCTACTCGTTGGCTTCGTCGACGACTAGCTCGCTGACGACTGTTTTAAGATTTTTCGTGTCCGTCGTCGAGCGCGATGTGGACGACATTTTTGCGCCTTTCGTCCTTGGATATAGACGTGGACTACTAGATCCTTGGTTCGTTGTCGTTCTACCTGGCTATACTCAATCCCCACCCATTTGTCAGACGTCGGGGACTTGAACAGTACGTTCTCCTGTCCCGCCTGGTTCTACACCATTCGTGACCTTTAGCATAGATGCATACCATGGGCTCGAGCGCCGGACGACTTATTCGAAAGACCATGGCCGCTAGTCTAAACCACTCATCCTGCGACTGGCATGTAGCCGGCAAGCAAATGGTAAGCAGACCTCATTCATTAGCTGTTTAGGCTTCTAATAATGGCTACGACAGACTCGGGACTAGAAATGCGTGGTTTTTACCCGCGACGTTGTCTTCGCGACGCGTCCTGGCCCCATTTGGCTTCGCGCCGGTGGGAGCGACTCCACCGCCCTATTGGAGATGGCGTCCTTTCTGGTCGCGTGGTTGATGAACCCGCCCTGGTATTCTCTGCCTCGACATTGGTGAGTATTCTTTGTACTGCGAGGAAGTCAACATGTTGATATTTTGCCCTAGGCCGACTAGACGGTGTTTGCTGAGCGCGATGTCGGGATTTCGAGGTCTTCACCTGGACGACACACCTCGGTTCTAGGACAGACTCCGCTGTGGACGGTCATATCACGCGAGGACGTCGTCGTTGGCACTGTCGTGCTAAGGTGAGGTTTTTAAATATGGGCCATTTCTTTAGTAGCTGATGTCGTCCTTTTAGACGAATGTGCGGGCGCTCAGAAACAAGGACATTGTAGGGATGCGACCATGACACGAAGAATATACCATCGTTGTGGTCGTGCAAGGCGCGCCGGAACTGCCAGACGTGGCGCGATTCATGGGCTGGAGGTCGGGATAATTCTCGAGTTCAGCGCGGATGCTGGGATGTGGGAGGACTATATTAATGTGAAGCCTCTCGTTTAACGTGGGACGTTGTCGCGCTCTCGTCGCGTCATGGTAAGCTATTCAATTTTTTGCCTAATTCCTTCAGAAACTGATGTTGTCCTTTAGATGTGACTACGAGGTCGTAGTACGACCGACGTTACAGGAACAGGACCGTAGCATGGAGAGTACGCCGTCGTTGTGGTACTACGACGTGCGCCGAGCCCGCCAGATGTGGCGCGAGTGGTGGGCGGGAGATCAGGATAATCGTCGACTTCAAGCTGGAGGATGGGGTATAGGGAAGGAGGATATTGTCGTGAACCCTCTCGCTCCACGCGGAGACCTGACGCGCTCTCCTCACGCCATGGTGAGGTTTTCTAGTTTGACTGTGTTCTTACCAAATTGACTTTTGGTACTTAGACTTATATCTTGGCGAGCGTCGACGTCGGACTAGACGTCTTCTCTCGGTTCGAATGACAACGACATTGCGCAGTGCTCGGTAAGTCTTCAGCAACATTTGTGGAGATTCAGGATAGACTAACGACATCGTCTTACTAGACTGTGACTGGAGTTACACGGGTGGTTATCGGCCATTGCTCCAAGCCCCAAGCCGAGCTACTGACGAAGATGCATGCCTTAGCTATGTATCCCCCGCCTGCGACGTAGACTCGACTTGGTGGGATTCGCGGGTTCTTTCTGGTAGTCTACGTAGTAGTATTGGCCTTAGTTTACACTGTATGTCTATCGTTGCTTTCAGGTACTTCATAGTAAGTCGTCTCCCATTTCCTTGCACTCCCTTCATCCTGACCAGCTTCCGTAGTACACGGAATTTGAGCCCCGCTCCCCCAAGTCTGATTTTGAGGGCATCGACGGTCTCCACCACACGCGCACCTCAATCACGCCACCCGTCTCCACCCTCAAATTCAACACCACGCCTGACGGTCCGCACCTCAAACCTTCTCTAGGTGGATTCTACTACGAACGCTGGGGCGACGCCCCCGTGCACTCCAGGCCATAATCTGTTAAGGACGTCGTCTCAGGCATCATGTTGATGTTGTGAGGTCCGCAGCGAGAGTATTCAAACACGTACTATAGTTCTGTCTGGCCGCCCGATGGAACTCAACCAGATTGAGATTGAGGTCGGGGATGAAGGTGTTGCGCAGACAGAACTCGTCCGAGTGGCTGGTATGACTGACTTCATGGACAGGGATGTTGGGCTGACTGGAGTCGCTGCCTTTGAACAGTTGGTCCTTGATTAGTTCAATCCAAGGAGCCGACGAAGAGAAGGGCGCGCATTGATATATATATATATATAGAAAGGCTGCTACAGAGTATAGACGATGGTGAAAGAAACCTGTTTTTCAGATTATCGCGTGAATCGAAAACTTATCCGTGGCGACGGGAATAAACAAAGAGGAAGACGCCAAATAAGCTGATGCTGCGTTAACCAACGATTTATCCCCGTGGTCCTCAGCATCAACATCCATCCTTCTCTTTGCGGTGCGCCTTCAGCTCTCTGGGCAAAAGCCTGTCGTAAAAACGTCCTCCCGATGCGCGGGTCAATTCATAGAGAACCAAGGCGCCACCTTGGGGACTCTGAAGAGTAAGTCCGCTGTTATCAGAACTCCTGTTCATTTATTACCTACGTGAGTTTTGCTGCCTGCGCGAGACGAGTTCAAGAATTCCTAACCACCTATTCGAAGGAACTGTGCGACCCAGCGACATGTCAAGGCAGGACACGCAAGGACGTGGTTAGAAATGCAGAGAAAGTAAACTGTATCTGATAAAATGTCTTATCGCAACAAAGGTAGAGTGGATAGTCGCGCGCGTTTGCATAAGTTATAAATTAAAGCCAGCGATACAATAGTAACCCAGTCATCCCTACTCAACACGGGGGCGCTCATCGATCATACCCAACCTCCCTCAGCTGCGCCTGCACCATACTCTGCGCATGTACATGAACATGATGAGGCTTCTCCACCTCATGACACACCTCAATCCCCTGCACCCACTTGTCCCGCATGATAGCCTCAATATCCAGCCTCCTCTTCGGATTCGGCTCAAGCATCTGGCGGATCAAAAGCCTACATGCTTTCGGGGAGAGATTGTTGATCGTGGACGGCAGAGCAAGGTTCTTGTCCTTCTCCTTGTCCTTCTCCTTGGACGACGCAGGGAGAGGATTCGCCTGGCACGCGGACGCATACGCTGCATACATGGCATCCGCAGGCTGCGCAGCTCGCCATGGTAACTCCTGGAAGTGTAGGCAATAGTACACAATCCCACATGCCCAGATATCCACAAGCCGCGCGTCGTAGGCTACGCCAGTCAGCTGGGCTCAGGAAGGAGAAGCTCAGCGCTTACGTTTACCCAAGAACTGCTCGGGCGCGATGTACGGTTCGCTGCCGCAGAGCCCCGTCGACATGTGAATGGTTGTCTCCCAAGGCAGACGGTACACCGTCGATGCGCCGTAGTCGCCGATCTGACAACGGGCGTTAGACACGAGCAATGCTCGAGGAATGAAAGCTACCTTGAGATGGCCTTTGGTGTCAAAGAACAGATTCTCCGGCTTCAAATCGCGGTGGGCAACACCTTGACTGTGAAGGTACGAAACGCCGCACAAAATCTGCTTGAAGCAGCACTCGACCTCGCTGGGGCTCATGCCACCCTTTTTGATCGCCGCATACAAGTCGCCGCCGGGGCAGAACTCCATCACCTCGCACCACTTTTGCGCCTCGTCTTGAACAAGATCGACGGTCTCGACAATGTTGACATGGTGCAGCGTAGACGAGATGCAAAACTCGGCTGTAAGCTTTTTGACATACTCTTTCTCAGTCTCGTTTTTGCGGCGCTTGCGAAATTCCTAAAGAGAAAAAATAAGAATGAGAAATACAAGAATGTAATGTAACCACCTTGACGGCGTACAAACGCTCTTCACTGCGATCCCACTTGTGGGCGAGGCGAACGACTGAGGTAGCACCCTTGCCAATCGCAAGTTTCTGACACACGCCGTACTTTTGTGTGAGACTGGTGGCACTGTCGCCAGCGGTAGATCGCGGGCCCCTCCGCTCGCCATCGCTCTCACCGCCGTCAGATCGGCGACTGCTAGTCGAGCGCTGGGACGACTTGCGTGAGAGTTTTGGGCCGGAACCGAGCAAATCTTTGAGATTAAACTTGTGTCCGCCACCGTCGGTGACCGAGGGAGGCTTCGAAGGAGGTGAAGAGGGGGGTTTGGCGCCATTCTGTACGGATGCTTTTGGGGTAGGGGCCAGGCTGCTAATTTTGCCGCCCGACGTGCCCGCAGACATGCTCGGTGCTCTGCTCGGGGGTCTCGTTGACGGCGCACTGCCCCAGTCTGATTCCGAGACTGTTGGTGAAGACGCGGTGGACGTGCTGCCAGTCGAGAGAGACGTCTCTTTGGAATGGATGATCTTGGGGGGTGGAGGGGCGACGACAGCAGAGGCGGCCAGAGATAGCTTTGTCAGCTCCAGAACGGTCGTTCCGGGTTGCTTCTCGTAGGCGTTGCTGTCGGGAGGCGGGATAGGGATACTGATGCCATTAGAGGACTTTAGGTGGACATTTCGTTGACGATCATGCGGCGGTTTATCAGAGCCGTCGGGGCCCTCGCCGTCCGTCTGCGTAGTATCGTCCTGGTCGGTCATCGTGGCGTTATGCATTCGCGTGGAATTTGGTAATATGGGGGGTGGCTATCCTGGTGACGGCGATGGAAAAAGCAAGAAAATTAGGATTATAAGGCGGATTTGGACGAGGGGAACAACGGGTTTGCAGGGGGCTGGAGTTTAGAGAGATATCATCGCTGCCGACAGTACGGGAGTAGGTGGTTAACGGCGATATCGAGGCGAACAGGCGACAGTCGAGCAGGCAAAATGCCTCTCGTCGTCGCAAAAGAAAATGCAGACGCTGGCGACGACGACGACGAGCTCACTAAACAGGCACTTGGTGGTGGTTTGCGGTAGAGAGAGGGGACTGGGTTTGTCAGGGTGATCTGCTTCATTCCATTACGTAATCTCCTGTCTCCTCCCTTTCGCCTCAAGGCTGGCAAACGGGAATCTCGAATATCTGATAGGAAATGTATATCCACTCCCCCATGACTTGATTTCAGAGATAACAGACGGCCCCCCTCAAGTCATCCACATCCTATTAGTATTAAATCAATTATACCAATCCCCAATCCGGTGAGGGAAATGAAAGCCAGGTAAAGGCGACGGAGGAAACGGTCCTTGTACAAAAAGTTTGTTCGATACCCTTCGCCTCTCTTCTCTTCCCTCAGTCTCGCCTGCCATCTGTCAATCCATCCTCAAATGGCATAAATAACGCGCCGCCCCCGGCCGCACCGGCGAGATCTGGACCATCCCATGAATAGCCCATTCCGAGACTTTACTCCGACTCCTTCGTGAGTGGCACCCTGCAGTGGCAGGCATCGCGACATAAACTAGCCATATCCGCGCAATAGAACTGAGTTCCATCCGACTCGGCGGATGACACGTCCTGCCTCTGATCCGTCACACAAAACAGACCGTCTCTCTCACAGGAGGGACGCACGGGGTTGCTTGTGGACTGTCGTTCTCTGGCATGGGTGACTCGGGGAAACTAGCAACTTCAAGTTCTGTTCTTCGATCTCAGCGGACATCTAGTGCGGCGACAGGGATTCGTTCACCGGGAACCATGAGGAACGCGCCGTAAAGATACAAGAAGTCCCGCGTAGATTATGAGAGAAAAAGCGCGCTCGACCGCTCACATATCCGATGGCAACCTGATGAACAAATCATCGAGAATCCATCACGAACGTTCCCAAAGACACCAAGGCGCTATCACAAGTCCATGGGTTTACGCGTCGTGCTCTGTAGTACATCAGATTCACAGAGACGGGTGCCAGAAATACGGAGGCGGCGGCGCTACGCCACCATGAGTAACTGTATAGCTTAAAAATTTTAGTCAAACCATTCCCAACATCACCGCGTCCACATCGATGTTATGGCATAGTCTGTAATTTAGGCGAATCCAAGCTGGGTAGAGACAAGCTAGATCCTAGATATAGAAATCGCGCCGCAGAAATAGAATCACAAGCCAGTCGTAGCCATAAGGAAACCTGGCCAACACAGATCTCGAAATAGCCGCTCGTCCTAAGCAAAAGAAGCCTTTGAAACTCAAACTTGACGAGTGGGGTTGTTGTGGAGAAAGGGAGAGCTGTGATTTTACACGTGCACGTTCCCATGAGCATTCGGAATGAGGGAATATCCATTTACACCACAGTCACACTGACCGAACACACACACACACTGAAAAAAGTCGATACACACTTAAAATTGTGATACACACCAAAATTCTTGCACACACTGGTGCAGTTCATACGAGTGTGTATGGCCCGGCATCTCGGCAGCAGACGCTACACCGCCGCCATGTCGGGATTGAGTAAGTACTGAGAGCGAAGCTCGAAGAGGGATTGCATAAAGTATTTTAAATTGTCACCGAGGTAAATAATTATAATACAATTATCTATGGCCTTTTCCGGTATGACAAGGCAGAGCCGCGTAACGAAATGCGACAGATGAGCGCGCCAAGTGCGCGGGTGCGCGATGCTGACAAGACAGCGAGCGAAGATGTTGGGGATCGGGGGTCGGGAAGGGAGGTGTGTTTGTGTCGGTGCTGTTACCATAAAGCGAACATTAGCATCGCTATTAGTACTGAAGGATACCTATAAAACACACCTATCCAGAGCTTCATGTTCCCCGTATCCCCGCCCCTCGAAAGTGGGAGCGTATCCACCAGCCTTGCTGACATCGTGGCAGGCATCAAGCTTCGGTCGTCGTCCGGTTGCCTGGTCTATACACTGAGTCGGGAGTGCGCAATTCGGTCGATTTCATGGTGTCATCCACACGCACGCAGGTGCGCCATGACCGGTCGGCGGGGAGCACCGGGAGGCAAAGCTGAGGGCGCGCAGGATGTGGTCAATGAGAGAAAGCGAACCGTGGGAACAAGCGGAAATGCGGATACATGTTCCGTAGCCATGACAGCACTTTGGGATGACTTCAGTGTGTATGGACGCAACGAGTGTGTGAGTGTGTGTTGACCTTTTCAGTGTGGGTGTGTAGCCCATCAGTGTGACTGTGGTACAAATGGTAACTACCCTTCGGAATGGGCCGGCGTTCGGTCTCTATACGCTGCCACTGTGGATCACCTGGGGCCTAGCGTATACACCGCGACAAGTACTTTCATCACTGGCGGAACCGTTCCGGAAGCGTAGCGCTCCTGCCCGCCGGCATTCTGTCCATACACTTTTGTGTTCTCAGGTACCAACAATCTTGAGGCTTCCGAAGACAGCTTTCTTTCAAGCTTAAATACCATCGTCTATACTCTGTGGCACCCTTTCTGATCCAATGCGCGCCCGAGTTCTGTCTGTGCAACAGCCACTAGAGGTTCGCCCAGCACTTCAAAATTCACGTAGGCTTTCACATCGGGGACCCACCTACATGTGCGTGCCATGTAAGCGAACACATCTCAATTATTCCCTTCGTCTCAATGTAACGTAGCCTGGCGGGTTTACGCCAGTCCGCAAAGACAGACTACATCGCAGGCGTGCTCGTACCGAAAGAAACCCTTTTGCACATTTGTGTCCGCCTTCCTCAGTTGAATATCCTCAGTGACGCGCGCCTCCTTAGATTCGCAACATCAACACCTGGGAAGCCATTTGGGGACATGATGCCGGAGAGTACTTTGCCTGAGACGACGTACTTGGCTGGCTGGATCCGTCCTTCCGTTCATCGCTGGAACCGCTGGCGATAGTGGAGATGAAGGCCATCATACTCGCCGCAACTTTGAGTTCCGTCCGCAAGCCAGCTGCGGCGATTGAGTCTTTGAAGAGGCCTGTTTATTCCTCCAGAACCGCCGCCCAGTATTCGTCGCGTAGTAGCACTGGGAGTCTGTGACTTGAATCCAGTATGTATTACTTCGCGAACTTTGTAGGTAGGAGGACGGCTTGATCAGAGATACTGTGATTGACCGATAAAACTATCGACCCCTGGGAGACCTTTTAGCACGCGCAACTGTTCACAAAAGACAGGACTGTCACGAACAATCTTAATCAGGCCTCTCCCGTTTCGTTTGTTCCGAAGTTCAAGCAGTAGTACACCTCGTAAAAATTCAGCATTAAGCGGCTAATACATATACAAATACAATAAATGTCCTACATCGAGTTACTACGTCCACTTCCTCAAACATGAATAGCCATCATAGTCAAAGCTTTGCGTGCGATCACAGCTGCACTTTCCGCGTCTCCACACCGCCTCATCTCGCGGGCAGTGTGTGTACGGTTGGTGTTCATATCCTAAAATCAACGTTCATGAGTCGTTGCTAAAGGTAGAGAAGAAATTGAACCCACCAATCTCATTAAAGAAGTGTATCTGCTCCTTCTTAGCGAAGAGGCCCGCGGCGATGGAGTGTACGGGGGCGTCGCCCCAGCGTTCGTAGTAGAATCCGCCTAGATGCGAGCTATAGATGGGGAAGGAGGGGTGTGGCTAGCGCGTACCTTGTCTGTCGAGATAATCAAAGAAAGCCTGATATGCAGGTGCCCGCCAGAAATCCATGTCGGCGATTTCAAAGTTGGACCAGACTATTAGGAGTTGAGATTAGGCATTTGTGAGAGCAAGCACTTACAATGACACAGATTATAAGTCTTCCCGCTATTCCCGCTCAAAAATCCCATCGAATTCCCTTGAGCAATGTATTCGGGGTGGGCCTTGATGAAATCCAAGACATGCCGCCATAACGTAGGGATCGTCTTTTCAAACTCATACATGGTGATCGTAAACCCGTAGACCTTGTTGGTGTCCTCCATAAATACGAACGGGTCATATGGGATGTCGCAGTGGAAATGCACATCCGGTTCGATCCGCCAGTACCACTTGTACGGCAAGAGCAGTTGGTGTTTAAAGAAGAAGCCAGAGTTGAAGCGACACATGTTACGGTATGATACGCTTCCTGGGATAGATATAAGAAGAAGAATAGTGCGATATAACGACATACCTCCATATATGATGTTCTCGTTCACCATCTGTGTACGCGCCGCCGCGGCCTTGTCCTCGTTTATCCACTCGGGCTGAAACCAGTCGTCGTGTGGTATCAACCCAAACTCCACTTTCGCGCGCGTCAATACCGATATGCGTCTAGATGACGATCAGCTTGTGAGTCGGAGGGAAGGGCGACTCACTCTTTGAAATTGGCAGTAAACTCTTGTTCGTTCAACACGACATAGGGATATTGAAAGTGGCGATTGAATCTCTCTTCGATCTCGCGTATACTCTGTACGGTGCCTTCGAGATCGCTATTCCGCGCGAGGATGACAAAGGTGGCGTTGGCCCGGCGTGTTGTGTTGCCGTAGGGTGATGGTGTGTCGATATAGGTATCTCCAAAGAGGTTTCCAAACGAGGTAGCTCTGCCGTATCCCTCATGGACAAAGGTAAGGGTGTAGTGCATTGTGATCTGAAGATGAAAGCAACTTTAGCAGGGCACTGCGAGTGAAAGAAGAAAACGCACCACGACCCCCAGCACCAGGAGTAGGTACCTAGCGACTGTGTTCTTTGCGAAGAGCATCGCAGCAGTGGTGGTGTCGAAAGACGAGCAAACGCGGAAAGTGGAGAAAACTGTCCAACAATGACATCGTTATGTACTGCGGTGCTGATCGTATCCAGCACCCCCGAAATTCAATTTAAATATATACGGTCACCAGAAATCATGATCTGTCTTTTGAATGAATGCGAACAAAATGCGGATGTGGAGGGCGGGGAGGAAAGGAACAAACGTTGATCCGGATCAACCGAGGCAAGGCTCCCACCACCACCACGACTAGGGTTGCCGAGGAGTTCATGGTCAAGATCACAGGTCAGCCGTTCGAGTCAGACCCGCGCAGATTAAGATTGGCTGCTTTTCTTATCTGTCCCATCACTGTCATTACACCCGCCAACGTCGTGCTATGGCGCCAGTCCGGAGGGTGAACAGGCCGCCCCAGACCCCAAGCCCGAGCCCGATTCGGATGAAGACGAAAAATTCATTGCTTCTAGTAGCAGTAACGTCGACCCACATGCCAACAACCCATCTGGAAAAAATCAATGGGGCCCAGTTTGTGTGTCTCCGCCCTGCTGTTCCTCTGTATTTTTTCTGACTTGTATTCATAGCACCTTTGGATGACCGCCTCGAGACTGTGTTACGCGACTTACACAAGCTTAATATCAGGAATACGGATACACTGCTGGATGAGCTTCGGAAGCAAGGCTTCAAACTAGGGTACGAGGTCATGTCTGCAGTGTATCTAATTCTTTCTGATCTCGCCGTTCTAAGCCGAACAATTCTTTTCAGATACAAAAATCAATTAGGGCTTGGGACTGCTCGCCGACCTATCCTGACGGACGCCGAGCAGACTCAGCTCATTCTCACGGAGCTCGACAAGGATCCGAATCAGGCTCTGGGTCCGAGAAGTGTCTGGCAGAAACTTGGACTTGCTGGTCACCACTTGACTCGGTAAGTCACTTTTCGGCTTTGCGGTAGTTTCTGTACCTAACCGATGGCATTCAAGGGACAAAGTCGCTCAGGTAATGCAAGACTACGCACCTGAAGCATTCCAGTCAAGAGCCCCTGGACAGAAGGTCATTCATCGCACTCCTCTAGTCTCTCTCGGTCCGAACGAGGAGTGGTCAATGGATGGTCACGATAAGCTAGCGAAGGCCGGCTTCGGTGTCTATGGGATACGCGACAAGTACTCGGGCTTCTTCCTTCACTATCAAGTCGTACCTTCCAACTGTTACGCTGCTGTTGTTGCAATCTTGCTTCTTGAATGTATCATGAAGTACGAAGGTATGAAGACACGCTCTGTAGCTCAAGTATTCCGTGCTAAGTTATTCCTAGTTATATGTATGCAGGGTGCTACGGATCACGGTTCTGAAGTTGGAGAGGGATACTCGATACATGCTGCTCTTCGGTATGTGTGTTGTTGTACAATCTGTGAACCATTTTTAATCCAGTATGTCCTCATAGTGAGGTATTCGCTCCTGAACTTATCGAAGCCCTTATTCCTTCATGGCGCTTTCTTGAGAGTTACCGCAACATTACTGTTGAGCGCAGTTGGCGTCCCACCTTTACGAAGTGGGGTCAGAACGCATTAGATTTCTATAGTCGTGGCCTCCTAGGTGGTACCTTTGAGCCTGCCAACGACGTTCATAGGTACGCTGACTTGAATACATGTTGAACGTATCTGATGATAATCACAGCTGTCTCAAGGATTGGATATGGTTTCCTTTGATGCAGCGCTCACTCGACGCCTTTGTACATGAACAAAACCATAGCCGTGTTCGCAAACAGAAGGAAAAGCAGCTCCCGAGTGGTGGAACACCACGAGACTTTTATCGGCGCCCAGAAAAGTTTGAGGGGGAGGAATGTGGAATAAAGGTAGACATGGCTTTGGTTAAGGAGCTTCATGCAGAGGCTATAGCTAAGAGCGGGCATTTGCTGAAGTTCGTGGATGATGCATTTGATGAGGCTGCAACAAGGGTTTACAAAGCTATCAACAAGCCAGAGATTACTTTGGAGACAGCGTGGGTAGTATTCGATCTTATGATACCTCACATGTCCTTGGAAGAGTAACTACATCCTGTAATGACTTCTCTGTATAAGCATATCTGCATATCGATCAGGCTTGTACGGATAAGTGTGGGTTCGAGTGTGAGTCTCGTCAACCTGTGTGACCTGCTGTGACCCATCAGTATAGAGCGGCCGGCAAAATTTGGCTTGATTTCGACAGACGACGTCACTAGTCTGTCGAAATCAAGCCAAATTTTGCCGGCCGCTCGATAGGGGTATCGAGTTCACAGATCGTGGCCTACAGGGAGGGGCACTGTGTTCTAAGTGAGGTTAATGCGTTTTTGGACAGTTGAAGGCTAAATACATCTCTGGGCACTAAAAAATTATATCCACAATCCTTGGATGAGAAGGTAAACAGTTCGAGGGCAGCTAGGTAACCTGAAACACAGCCACACTCGGGCACACGACCTTGTTCAGCAAAACCGCGATTTCTGCAATCGCGGTTTTGCTTACCAATCTATTTTCGCGTCCCATACGTACCCTCCCGCCTTCAATGGCGGGAGAAGACAACAGAGGACACAGTAAGGGTGATGACGCACTTCAATGTCCGATCTCTGCAGATCGGACATTGAAGTGCGTCATAGATTGTCGTGTCCTTCTCTGTTCATGACGATCACAACGACTTCGAGCGCGATGGCCAGCGACGCGCCACCAGAGGAAGTTTTGCGGCCATCTCTCAACGGCGGCACCTCTACGCTATCCTCCTCTTTCGTGCCGACTACACCACCTGGAACTGGACCCTTTTCGTGGTGCCGCCAAAACACCCATTGGCGCCCTCGGATCCGGGATCCCTACTACCCAAGGTTCGGCGGGGTGCTGGGCCTTTGCAATGGAAAACTTGCCCGACTTTCACCAGTGTGCCGAGGCAGTGGCTATGGTCCGCCTCGCCGACCTCCATGGTTGGCAGCACAGACATTGTCCAGGAGCTCGCCGCCACGTTCAATTTGGTCGATGCGAGCAACACACACCCCGCAGAAGGGGGAGGTACGTCTCCATCAGTGCTCTTTGTTCTTCAATCTCATTTCGGGCTAGGTAAACAGAACACTCCCACTACCACTCTCTTTGCCTCGCCCTTGCGCGTTCTTGGGCTGAGTCCCTTGGTTCTGGGACGGCTATCCTCTCCTGGATTTAGAGAGGGTAGTTAGGCCCTCCGTTCTCAAGTCAAGCCACTTCCGTCGCTGTCGCGCCCCCCCACATTATCCCCTATCCACAACAGCTTATTCTCGCTTGTTTCTTCATTGATTCGTCTCATTTGCGGACCGCTGCCCTCTCCTGGATTAAGCGAGGGCAAGATCACCAAGTTTCCCCGCTGTCAGCACCGCTGTCGCCAGCACGATCCAACCCTACCTTCCAAACGACTCGTTCTCGCCCATTTCTGTACGGATTACTCTGGATCTGGGACTGTTGCCCTCTCTTGAACTTGGAGAGGGAAATCTCACCATCATTGGCGATGTTGCGCTGTTTCCGCCGCCGTCGCGCCTGTCCATCCAGCACCATCTCATCCTCCCACCTACAACGACTGATCCTCTCCGTTTCTAGATGGATTCCTCTTGTTATTGGACTGCTGCCCTCTCATTGATTCAGGGAGGGCAGTCCCGCTGTCATTCACCCATCTCCGCTGCCATCGCGCACCGTTCGTACGGTTGGCGCCTGTACTTACTATTTGAATCATAACATTGACATTACACTACGTTTCTCCTTGTTAGTGATATCGACTAGCTCTAACTTATCTTAGATAGTATTAGTGTTCTGTCTAGCAGTTCTCTAAATGAAAGCCCCCTTCTTCCTCCTCGT
Source organism: Hymenopellis radicata (assembly GCA_015501595.1). NCBI lineage: Eukaryota > Fungi > Basidiomycota > Agaricomycetes > Agaricales > Physalacriaceae > Hymenopellis > Hymenopellis radicata. Next base: position 30,044 of record JADNRX010000458.1, read on the forward strand.
GTGTGCACCTCTAAACTCGGTGTAAGTACAAGTTGTTTCGACTTGCGGAAAATCACACAGATCAACTAAGCTTGAACAACGGGTCTTATTGAATGTACAGAGCTACTCTAAAATGTATTTCTAGATCTTAGCACGCTCGTGGAGTCGCAATGGGTGGCAAAAACGTTGGTCGCACACATGAAGCTCTTTATAGAAGACAATTCCCGCTTTTCCCAAGTCACCGAGACCTGATTCACCTAGAAGTGAATGTGTTGTAGGATGCTGAAGGACAAATGTTCCATCAGGCCGGAAAAGTACTAAAGCAGTATGATTAGCCTTTTGCGAATATATCAATTGTCGAAATACCTTTAGTATCAACAAGGACCTGTTCGTGACTTGTCATCATATAGGAATAGTGCGAAAGGGCCTCCAAGAAGTCGCCATCTTCGTCAAAGCAACTACCTTCACTCCCGGTATCGGACTCAACCATGCAGAGGTACACGTCACGTAGTGTCTTTTCCTTGTAGGTAAGGGCGAGAAACATATTCTCGGGTGATGGGAGGTGAATCGCTATAATCGAAATTAAACATGTTTCGAGTAGTATTGACATCAAGGACTGACCAGGTATTTCCGGAGGTGATTCTAGTGCCCTCAGCTCGTTGAGCATACTAGTAAGAGCCTTCCCAAGCAATATCTCCCGAGCATACTGTGCTTGCGCCACAATAAGCTCACCATCGATGTCAAACCGCAGATCTGCACTCTGGAAGCGATAGGCATGATAGACTACACGGTCAGTCATGAGCTAATGGCTTGGATTAACAGATATACTTGTAGGAGCCTATTAAAGGAACCTACTTTGAATGTGTGCTTGAACGCATCGCTTTCAATTGGCATGACGCGAAGCGAACCTTCACGCTCCTCTACTGTCTCAAACTCGGAACTGTCGTTGTAGCGCATGACAGAGAACGTGACCGGGCGAAGAAGTGAGATCGCACTAGGCAACGTTGCTTTGGGTTCATCTGCGGTAAGATATAAGTCAAGTATCTGAACATCAGCAAAGTACTCACCATCAATGTCCTCTTGTTTAACAAGCGGAACTTGATCGTCACTGGTGTCCTTCTCTTTCTTGACCTTGATTCGCTTAGATGATTGATCATGGCTCTGGAGCTTGCGGCGTCGCTTTGATGGTGGTGAGGAATTCACATCCTCATCCTCATCCTCGTCGCTCGCTAAGCCGATGTCATCCTAGATAACCAGATAAGTGCCAGAGATGCCGATACAAACCAGACGTTACGTACCTGGACGTCCTCGTGTCGGATTTGCATCACAAGCTTGACGGCTCGAGCTTTCACATCTGCCGCCGTCATGTAGCCTCCGTTGTGGGCTGCATGGACATCGAAAAAATAGCCTACTGTCTTCATCTTGAAGGACTTCTTGATGGCAGCACCGCCCTTTTCGAAGGTCCAGATGACACGGGATCTAGACAGGCATTAAATCAGTTATCAAAGAATATGGAAGTTGAGACGTACGGATCGATCTTCTTGCCGGGGAACTCTTGCAACCACTGGCTGTCGACCTCATTGAACAACTTGACCAGTTTATCCAAAGCAACTGAGAGATTCTGCGAATAGATTGCCATGTTCAAGTCAGAGTGCAAGGCAAATAGTCGTACACCGTACCTGCTCAATTTGGAACGGACGTGATTCCGGAGGGACACGAGTTCCCGTCTTCTTGCCTTGAGCAGTCGCAATTTTCGGTGTTACCCAAAAACTGATGGGTGCAACCTTTGAGGCCGAGGTACGCTTCATGATCAGGTTGGTCTTCTTCTCGAGATAGGCAGCTGTCGCCTGTTGGGGATCTTTGGGAGTAAGACGGCGCTGAGAGACCTCCTGACGTTTGGTATTGATGATGTCGTGCATAACGGAGACTGGCGTATCTGGCTTGGGGTCGTACATGATAATGTCGTCGTCCTCCGAGTCCTCAATGTGAACTGTCTCTCGAGTCGGTGTTGGCTGTTGCTGCTGACGCCTTTTGGCAGGACCTTTAGGTTCAGGTACACCGCTCTTTGTAACAACACCTATACATATCATTAGTCGTAGTATACCCGAAATAGTAGAGACGACGCACGCCTCGGAGAATTGCCGGTGGTTACTTCTGTTCTGTTCATACATGGTTTGCAGGTGTCCCCAAGGAGAAATTTGTAGACATGTCCGCATTTTCCACATTGCGGTTTTTTCTGAAGCCTTGTTAGATGGCAATGTCGCGTAAAATTAGGACCAACATACTTGAATAACTTGAATCTTGGCTTCGTCTCCGTTGGCAGCCTCGAGTTCAAGGCACTTGAAGCAAACCAGACCCTGAGAAGGATCAGCATTCTCAAAGGTATCCGAGCAGTCCTGGCATTGAATGCCGGACTTTGACATGGCGGAACGAGGGGCAAACAAGCAGAAAGCGGTGTATTCGAGCTTATAACATATGAGGCTGACATAAGAACTATATAGTTGATCGCTGTGGCGGAGCCTGGAATGGAAACTGCGATCACTTGAAGGACGAGCAAAAGGTGGCGCCCATGTCGCGTTCATGACAGTAAAAGGAAAGGACTGAAAGTGGCACGGGGCTAACACGCCTCGAGGCTACAGTGGCTGTACATGCCGTAAGAGTATCCTGCTCAATGCTGGGGACTGTACTCGTCAATCTACGGGAGTACTAGTGGCAGATATACTGCCTGGAGATATTTCAAGGAGCGCCATTTGGCTGACTCGAACGGCTGACCTGTGATCTTGACCATGAACTCCTCGGCAACCCTACACGACCTCGATAACAAGTCGTCCACAATGGTGGTCAGACAATGTTTGTGGCGGCGCTTTGCGATAGGTACGTCAGGAGATTTTTCATACCGAATAAATTCAAAAATATGAAACAGTTCGCGCCGCCCAGTATTGCTAGGAATCTACCCTTCGGAGGCGAGAACGCCCTCACCTACGCTCCGCCATTGGTAGCCCCGCCTTTGGGCTGACCTTATAGGACCAGGAATTTATGCGCCGTTGCAGAGAAGCAGGCTAGGACTCGCCCTTACGACCACGTTCATTGCTGGACTCCATGTGAGGCGTCCTCCTTGCCCGAGTATACTATCGCGTCCCCAACGCTATCCTATCTCAACGCCCATGCTCACCGGTCCTTACCAGCATAATCGAGATACTTGTCGAATCGGCTGCTATATATATGCAGTCGGCTACATCGTGGGCTCGCATATGGGTTCTGGGTTGGAAACAATATGCAGTCCCAGGTTTATTCTGAGCTGGTGTGCTACGGTAAGTGCGTATTCATACAGTCTTCGACCGTTCTGATGTATACGGGTAGGGTGCGCCGCATGATTGGTGGACGCGGCCTTTACGTCTGTATACAACGAATAACAAAATAACAACATCATGTCAATCTTCGACGCCACCGTACCCGAATTCAAACCACCACTTCCTAGTAATTGCACTCCACGATTCTCCGCATGTTGCAGTTTAAATCGCCGGCACTCTACCAAGAATGCGTCTCGCCGCGGTGTGCTCCCCAAAATACTCCTGCCAACGATCACTTCAATACCCATGAAATGAGCCGAAGGACACTCATCACTTACATGTTTTGTCTTTCATGGCGCAATGACCTCCGCTTCCTCCCTCCACGCGGCATAAAGCCATCCAGCTGGATCGAGACGAATCCGGGCGTCGCAGCATTCGCCCTCGCCCTTCGCCAGCGCCACTGTATACGAATTTGCCGCCGCCTTTGCTTGTATTGTATGCCATCCACTCGTCGAACACGGCCTTTGGCCGACACATTGACGATGCACGCATTTCCGTGGAAGCGCGGAGGAGGAAGGGGTGAAGGCCTGACGGCCATGGCGTCGTGGATGTTGGAGAGCGGCCCGGTGCCTGCTGCGTTGTTGACCAGGACTCTAAACGCCCCTCGGCTTTCTCTACGACGTCTTTGGCGGCGGAGACGGATTCGGGGGATGTGATGTCAAGGAGAACGACGTGGACGTCTTAAGGCTTCGGCGACGAGCTTCGCTTAGGCGGCTAGCGAGGTAGATACGGTGGTCTTTCTCTGCGAGAACTTTGACGACTCCGCCTTTGGGCTGATCGTATAGGACCAAGGAATTTACGCGCCCCTGCAGACAAGCCGGCTAGGACTCGCCCTTACCCATTTCCTCTCGTGGTGCACTGCACGGCTATGCACTCTATTCTAGTCCATATGAGGCGCTCACCTACTACAATCGAGACATTGGCGCCTGTTCTAATGCGTGTACTGTACATCCATTCATCATCTTTGCTTCACTTCTGAAGTGAGCTTGGTACCATTTGTCGATGGCAAGTACTTCCATTTATTTTTGAATAACACGAGCTGAGTATCTATATCTGTAGTACCCTGGCGTCGTGTAAACAAGTCGAATAACAACATCATGACAATCTTCAACGCCACAATACCCGAATTCCAAACCACCACTTGCCAGTAATGCACTCTACGATTCTCTTCGACTTACTGTTTCTTCGTACGCCGGCGCTCTACCAAGAAAGTGCCTCGCCGCTGTCTCCCCAAAATACACCTTCCAATGAGCGTCAATACCCATGCAATGAGCCGACCAATATAATATGACTTACACGTTCTATCTTTCTCCTCCGCCCATGGTGCAATGATCTCTGCCCCCGCCCTCCACGTCTTACCTCCCGCCGCAAACCCATTCAACTGACTCGAGACGAACCCGGGCGTCGCAGCATTCACCCTAACCTTTCCCTCCAACGCCTTCGCTAGCGCCACCGTATACGAATTCGCCGCCGCCTTGCTCGTATTGTAGGCAATCCAGTCGTCAATATGGTCTTTGGCTGACCCGCCATGAACCCATTGCTCCCCATGTGCGTCGACACATTGACGATGCACGCCTTTCCCGCGGGAGCGCGGAGGAGGAGGGGCACGAACGCCTGGCAGACGGTGATGGGGCCGTAGAAGTTGACGGCCATGGCGTCGTGGATGATGGACAACGGCTCGGTGAGCGGACCAGAGCTGTCATGCAGCAGCCCGACGCCTGCGTTGTTGACCAGGGAGTCCAAGTGTCCCTCGGCCTTCTCTACGACGTCTTTGGCGGCAGCGACAGATTCGGAGACGTGACGTCGAGGAGAATGAAGCAGACGTCTAGGCCTTCGGCGACGAGTTTGGCTTGGGCGGCTAGTCCCTTCTCTTGGTTTCGTGCGCCGAGGTAGACGCGGTGGCCTTTCTCTGCGAGGATTTTGACGACTTCGAATCCGACGCCGGTGTTGGCGCCAGTGACGAGGATCACGCGTTTGTAGGTGTCAGCCATTGTTGTGGTTGCGTTGGATGTGGGACGAACAAACGCTTGCTCGAGCTTTATATCATTATGAAAGAGCATACTCTTGCTTCCTTGAAGACTATGCTGCCGACGGTGCACGTAGGCGTGGGTCACTACTACTGTCACTAGTATTCGTCATGCCGCGTTTATTCTGCTGAATAAGTCGAGGAGCACCATGTGAGATTCGGCTTGCGTACGCAAGTGCTTCAAAGGTATATACCTATACCTATCTCGCGTGTGACTCAGATGCTGATGACGTCCGGATAGCCGCCCAAGTAGAGTGTCGACGCGGCTGCATCAGGTAATTCCACAGTCCTCCTGGACCCTATTGCGCTTTTACTGGTGGGCCTCTCACTACTGCCGGGGACGAGAAATATCAGCACTATAACTATCGTTCGAGTCTGTATCTCGACACCTGTGGATGTGGCGCCAGGAAATCCCATACATCGCTTTGTTGAATAATTGATTTTTTTCGCGTCGTTCTGATCCACCAACATCTAGAAGATCTTCCGCCGTGGGACTGGTACGGTCCGGATTGTGGCGACACACTCGACAGGATGAAAATGCTCATATAGAGAAGTTCGCGATTGAGTGCGTTATAATACGGGTCCACGCGGCAAACGTTCTGTCTCGCTACCTCTAGCTGGAAGAACATCGATCGCCATGCTCCTCGAAGATTTTCCTTCCTCTTGGATCCCTTCACCCGTACTTAGTAGGTCGCCCCTCCCCGGCGAGGGTCCAGTGTCCTTGCCTCGTGGCCAGTTCGATCCCTCGCACACTCTGGGATTCGTCCTTCAACCCACATAGGCACCCAGCGCGGCTAGAGCATTACTCTCTGTTGACGATCAACCATCCTTTCCACCCATTGACGCTGGTTTCCCGGATCCTCCCATTATGATCATCGTCCGGCGAAACTCAGATGCCGACTTGGAGGAATTGGAGGACGTGAACCCGAACTCGGAGGATATGGACTCGAACTCATAAAGTCGGGAGAGGGACGCGCCGAGGGAGAATCCCCAGAGCGCATCGCGTGTCAAGCTTGACGTGTAGCGGGCGCACTCCATCGGATATGCTTCATCTTCTGTGGTGTGTAGTACGTTATGTCCCCCAACCTTACGACCTAGCGTCATAATTAATTGCCAGATGATCTGGGACATTGTCGCTCAGCTCTCGAATATGGTTATGGGCTCATGGCGATGAAGAGAAGCGACAACAGTAGGAGGAGGTTAAATCTTAAAGAGCGGCAATCTGGTTCTCCTTCCACGCTCTCAGACTTTACTTGCACAAAGGGATGGCATGGACACGCCTTTACCGTGGGATTCATGTCAACATCATCTGCTTCATTGAATCAACGCTCTATGCCAATCAAGCTGTGTTTCGTCCCATGACAATGATTGAGTTGGCGACGGGGCTATCTCAATTGTAGTATGCTGGGAACCTCGCGTCAGCGCTAACGCTATACTGTATTGTATGGACCGAATCTTCGCAGCCCTGGGCCATGGGGTACGTGAATTAGCGGTCGAAAAGAGTGTTGGATGAGTTATTTCCGTGCATGGTGGCATCACCTGAGCTCTACTTCCCGACCGCGTTCACCTCATGCCTCGCCTTACTTCATCTTGAAGATGGACTGTCGACGATAGACTCGATTAGGGTACATTACCTCCCAGGGGTATATATACTCCTCCCTTCGATTTCCCTGCTCAGTCCTCCTTTCGCACTCGGAGGTAGCTGCTTTCCCTTTCGTCGCCTTCGTATCCGCACTTCCTCCGTAGCAGGCACTGGCGTGTTGCCGCTCTCGGGTGTAGAGCACTTTATAGCAGGTGAATATGATTGTGGTATTCCCAGTGCGCTTCGAATAAAGCTTCTCCCCAACAGCAGAATGGCCTCCATTGTTATCCTGATATCGCTTTGGCTGACCGTTGTTGTACTTGAGCGTCTTCTGCGCCGCCGGCGTGTATTACCTCTTCCTCCTGGACCCAAAGGCTTTCCCATTGTTGGAAACCTGTTTGATAGACCAACTCGCAACGCATGGCTAGCATACGCAGACTGGAAATCAACCTACGGCTCCGATGTCGTGTCTGTCAATGTCGGAGGCCACCCGCTTGTTGTGCTAAACTCCACGAAGGCAGCTTCCGAATTGTTTGAGAGGCGCTCTGCGAACTATTCAGACCGACCGTGTTTGTGCTTTTCAGCGTATATCTCTTGTCACGCATAGCTTTAACATTCTGGGATAGCTTTCTACATGGCATGTGAACTCATGCAGTGGAAATGGGACTTTGGCTTCACGCGATATTCCGACATATGGAGGTCCGTTGTGATTTACACAGTGTATTTTGCGTTTATGACAGGTTATCCTACAGACTTCATCGTAGAACCTTCCATCAATACTTCAACTCGAATGAAATCGGAGCATACGAACCCGTTCAATGGCGTGCTTCCGTTGCGATGCTGAAACAGATCCTTCGCCAACCAGACGACTTCCGTCACCTTGTTCGACAGTGAGCGTACATGTCTCGACGTCAGCGCGTCTACGCTAATTGCATGTATGGTCTAGTCACATAGGATCAATTGTCCTCCGTATCGCCTATGGATATGAGGTACAACCGAAAGACGACAAGTTTGTGCAGCTCGTAGACAAGGCCTTGCAAGAAGCGGGATGGGCAATGTTCCAGGGAAATTATCTGGTCGACTACTTCCCGATTCTCAGATTTGTTCCAGGTGCGTTGCAGATGTACTAAGGCAGACTGAATGAAGTTCATGTCGTTGCAGCCTGGTTCCCGTTCGCTTCGTTCAAGAAGGAGGCGGAGATTGCGGCGAAGGACTCTTTAAAAGTTCTAAATGCGCCATTCGAATAGACTATGAAAGCAATGGTGAGATCTTCCTGGTGTTCAACTCATGGTTTACTGATTCCATAACAGGCCGAAGGTCGCGCAGAGACCTCCTTCGTTTCACGCTGGTTTGAACGCCTACATCTGAAGGTGACAAATGGACTCGATCGTGAAAAAGAGATTGTCGAAGTCATCAAAAACTGTGCTGCCCTCATTTTTGCTGGTAAGTTATATCTTATCATGGCACTGAGCCCCATACCAATTCGAACCCGACGACAGCTGGCGCGGATACGGTATGTGCCGTTATGTGATTGTAGGCCTTGACACTACGGAGAATGGGTCGGGTTAGCACTACTGAAAACTCTGTAAAAATCTGCTGAATATATAGGATTATTCACCTCACAAAAGTAAGCAGAGACAGACTCAAAAAGCAAGGTTGTCCCTCCGTTTCGGGCTGCCTGAAATGCCCGGCAAACTCGGCGTTTCGGCACCATTGGCTGCAATGGGAAAACCGAGGTAAAACTCGGGGTTTTCAGCAGCGCGTGATTCTGAAGATTTCCACAAAAAACTCTGTGTTTTACCCACATGATGCTTGAGACAAGATCTGGTTGAAATATGGACTTTCTTACTCCTTTCAGGGCTCCTGAATCAGACCCAAAATGTCGGCTTTTGACAGCCTTTCGTCAAATAACACAATCATGCGCAAATCCTGTGTTTTCTGCACATTTTCATCAGGTGAGAGATGCTGCTAAAACACAGGAATTCTAGCAAGTTTCTTACAGCCTAATTTTCATCTGAAACCCTAAATTTTTATAGGCTTTCCTCCTACGTGAAATATTGAGCTCTCCGGACAGCCGGATAACCGGCTACGGATTACCGGACAGCGTGCTACTCGACGGTAGCAGAGGCTCACTGTACCTGCCGTCTTGGGATTTACGCCCACAAGCGCCCTTTCAGTTGACATTGGCGCGTGTAGGTCGTCGAAGGAGCCCGTTCTCCCATTTTGGTGCTGCTGAGCACGGCGCTGGTGCGTTATTGTCGCCCACCCCACCTCATTTACTTACTAGACTGCACAGATTGTCTGCAATAACGCCTTCGCTACTGCGCGCCATTTGTCACCTTTTCGTCGCTACTAGTCTGACATTTGTCACAGTCGTCTTCGACGGCACCCAAGACGCGACTTTACCGTCCCACTCATAAAACGTCGAGTCTGCTACTCCATATGGCCGCGCTGTAAGTCTCCCATCTTTCTTCTCGTTGTCGTTCTACCTACTTCGGTTGTAGTGCTGTTTCATTCGAGCCTTCGTCAACCGGCCTTTACGACCAGACCACGAAATGGTCCGGATTTAATAACGAGATGGTCCGGATTTAATAACGAGATAGTCCGGATTCTTCGACTGCTCGCGTTTCCCTGGACGACACAGACGGCGCTCCTAAAGTGCTTGATTCGTCCTCTAGATCTAGGACGCCACATCACGGATTCGCCGCCATGCGAATGAATGTATCAACGCTGCTTTCATGGAGTTTACTAATCGGGGTTCGCTAGTTGATGCAGGTTGATTTGTTCCTTCTCGTCTGTAAGTCTGTTTCTGCTTGAGTATTGACTGAATATTCTTCCATACCTTCGATAGAATACCCAGTTGCGGCACACAATTCAACGCCGCTCCCTTTCACGCCGTCCTTCGCCGACAATAGTTGTCGACACGTTGTATCTAATGCTTGGCTTCGCGTCGATGAATGCACTTTGGCTACGCGATGGCTGCCGTCTGTACGCTAACTCCTTATATTCTTGCGTTGATGAGATCGACGACGACTGGACCAGGAACCTCTGGCTCTCAGCCGGATTCATTGCTCTGGTCTAATGGATTTCATCGACTGTGCCAGAGGATTTTGATGATCTTGGACGGTTCTCGCTCGGTTTCGAAGTGTTACTGGCATGTAGTCCAAATACTTATTGAACGTAAACATACACTAATAACCCAAAACCCTACGATGCACTACGCGCAAACTCGTCATGGCACGTCCGGACGGCAATAGACACTTAATGAACATGGAAAACGATGAGACAGAGCGGACAGTGACCAGACCGGAGACGCACGTCGACGCACTCTAATCTAGATCTGTCCCAGGGAAATAGTGCTTTGTTCCTCGCGGTACGAGTTGGGTGAGGTCTCGTACCTGACCCGTGCCTGTCTTCTTCAATAACGGTGTGTCTCACCTTACCGCCAGCAGCGATCTCCAAGGCGCTACTCATATTTTGGAAAAGATGTCGTATGTTTCGGATGTCAAAGACGCCCTGCCTGTCCTTAAATCCTCTGATTCTTGGGATCGAGAAAATCGGTCACTACGTTTCTCCCATGGGTGCTTACGATCCTCCAAGCACGCAGATCCTCATACCGACGTATAAGCAAATGGCTCTTCTCTTGGTAAATCTCCATAAGTAAGTTGCTGCTCCTTTCTTTCTTTCTTTACATTGATGTCTTTTCTAGTCGTACTGGCCGAAGGGATACTCAGCCTGCCGTCTGGAAAGAGTCGCGCTGTTACTTCTACTGGGCTGTCCGTGCTCATGTTGCTCGTTCAGCTGCCCTTCGTGATCTTACTGAAGGAAGTCCTGGTTCGACGCTTGAGTACCGTTCACGCTTACTGGACACGCTTGTGGAGATCGGAGATCGACGCCGCTACTATGGTACATGGCCAACAGGTTGGAAGTGTTGGATCTTACCGCGACCATCTCTCAACTACGCGCTGATCATCTCCTACACCGTCTTCCAAGGAGGATTGCAAGGCGACAATGAACAGCTTGATGCGTCTCGCGGATAACTTGTGTGAGGAGGAGAGGGCGTCCATCATCAGTGCTCTTCAAAATGCCTCTTGTTCGCCTGGTAGTAAGGCTGTCCCTTCATCACCTGTTGAAGAAATACCTTCTTTATCCAGGTCCCCTCCTACTCATGAATTTAAAGGTGCACAATGCTTCCCTT
>JADNRX010000459.1:0-40969 GCA_015501595.1 Hymenopellis radicata
GGTACATTGAGGCTGCAATTGCCTGCAGACATACTCAACCTACTCAGATGGCTCCGATTTCCCGAAGAACCAGACGGGACATACAAGTTGTCGAATCGCTATAATTTCGCCGACTCATGGAAGCAACTAGAAATCGCTTATCACCGAGGGACCTGCAGAGCGATCGGCGTCAGCAACTTTTCGATCAAGACGTAGCGCTCTCCGAGTTATGTTGAGTTCGCGTCTCAGCTGACAGCTATTTTGCAGACTAGAAGAGCTTTTGTTGACCGCAGAGGTTACGCCTGCCGTCAATCAGGTCGAGTGAGTCCAACTGGAATGCTGTAGCGATCATGACTACGAACTGTGTAGGATGCATCCATATCTGGCACAGAACGAGCTTCTGGCGTATTGCAAGGAGAAGGGAATCACGGTTGCAGCGTACACTCCAGGAGGTCGGTCGACTCGGACAAGGAGACCTAACATTGACTCTTTCGTTCAGGCCGCAATGTTGTTCGAAGTGATCCCGAAATCGCCCAGATTGCTACACGGTACGACGCTACGCCCACTCAGGTCATCTTAGCGTGGCATGCTGCGAGAGGGACTGTCGTTCTTCCGAAAAGCATAAACGAAACAAGACAGAGGGAAAACCTTCTCGTTAGTACCGATGATACGTGTGATGAAGACGAAACTGATTTTAGTCAAGGTTCCAGACTTGCAAGACGAAGATTCTAAAAGGATTGACGCATTGGATCGCAATCAGAGGGTGTCGAATACAGCTGACAGTTACGGTCAAGTATATGGTTGGACCTACGAACAACTCGGCTGGTAGCCTACATCAATACTATAGAACTCGCCGCCATGGACTGTTGGAGGCAATATTAAAACTTTCTGCGAAAGTTATTCACCAGATTAAACTCCGTAACAAATCCCTTTCCCAGCCCGCACGCCGTCGCTCCCAGTCGCTATCTAGATCTGTCTCTTGCTCTTTCGAAATCGACCTTTTTCCCGACGGTAAAGCGTTCCCCGACTGGAAAGCTCTAAATCCGCAAGACGATCTCCCTCAACAAGTCATCGACATCAGGAAAAACTCACCTTGGCTAATAACAGTACCTGAGAGATGTAGCTCCGATAGCAGTGTAGGAACTCCCCTTTGGTAGTGCCTGATGGCTCTCACCTAAATGCGATACCCTTGCTGGCTTTGCCTCGACTTCGCTGCCCAATCACAATGTAACATAGCACTACTGAGCATTGGATTTAAACAATACTAGTACTGTACATACATGCGCGGACATACAAAGGTGATTGTAGCTCGGAAACATTGTGCGAATGGTACTTATTCGCACAATGTTTCCGAGCGAGTGTACCCTCGGAGCCCATACCATAAGATGACCGAGAGCCCACTGTATTGAATCACCGAATATCCCGCAGCCGAACGATAATCCAACTGGTCGCGCACCGAACGGTACTGTCTTTCGGGAACGCCAATCGCCAGTTGTGAGACCCCCCAGATTTCTCCACAAATAGACTGCGTCAAAATCCATCCAAAACACTGGTCGCCGCACGGTGCGACAGTGCTATACCCCCATATTCCCGATATGATTCCTCAGTCTTCAAGGAAATGTGTCGCGCACCGTGATCCTCTCCGCCCCACCGCCAACCGCACGACCTCCTACTGCCCCGCCTGAGCCGCCAGGTGACGACAGTGCCAGGCTGCGAACTCAGAATATGTGCATCGAGCAAGAGGTGGCGGACGCCTCCCCTCGAGGATCTCTAGAGTTTCCTGCCAATTGCGCGAGTCGGTCTGCTCGTCCCGCAACACCTCCTTCTCACGAACGACAAACTGCTTGGTGCATAGAGTAAGACCAGCCTGGGCGTCTGCCCTCCAGAATATCGAGCGTTAGCTGACGTTGAATCGAGACGTATTCATGATCTCGAACGGTCTCCTCGAGTGTGCGGATCATCTTCGTCGCCCTCGTTCCTACCCAACTCTGCTCAACGTGTCGACCGTTGCGTCCCTGGAGGGTGCTGCGACGCTTGAGGTCAGCACTAAGGTTGTTCGTGCTTGATTTCATGATGATGTGAAAAATGGATATGGATGTATGTGATAGAGAGAAAGAAGGAAGGGAAAGGAGCTATTCAGCAGCTCTTGTAGGCCGTGAAGAGGGCCACATTCTCAGAACGATCAAAATCGAGGTTTCGGTCCTTCTGACTCGAGACAAGCACCAAAGCAAAACGTTAAGGCAGCAGATAGTTTACAGAGGAAGCCCATGCTGGTAAAGAGGGCCCGTGCCTCCGCCCTCGCTGTGCGGATATTTGTTGTTAACGACGGTCGTAGTACGATCGTCAATCAAAACTCGTGCTCGAAACGAATTATACTTCAGACGTACACTGTTACAACCTGACAATGTATACTGAATCAGATCCACTCTCCTGCCCGACGATAATGATTGACCTGACCTGGTTTAAGCGCTCTCGGCTTTCACCTTTAACCCTTCTGCCATCGCGTCGAATCCGAAACGCAGATTCTTGCCAACAAAAAACCTAACAAGATAGGCCAATATCCCATTGAAGACCTCTACGCTTTCGTACTTGACGCGTCCGTCGGCCTCCACCGTGAGCATCTGCCATCGTTCCGTATGCAAGAGCCATTTAGGTGGCGAGGCAGTACACCATGCGACGCGGTGATTCTCGTTGTCCAGAAAGGTACAGCACACAAAAGCGGATGACCTTTGATAGAACGGGACGCTCTCGCTGAGAGATGGAGGTAGATGAACGGACAAGGACATGTATTGCCCCTCAGCGAGTTCATGCCCTGTAGGAGTGCCAGCTCGGTCTGTGACCTTTTGATCACGCCTAATAGAGGAAAGATCTAGGATTTTGACGGGCAGTGGAGGCAAAAGACATACACGAAAGGATTCCTGGACATGCATTAAACGCGATGAGCAGCCAAAAAGGGGGTAAATCTACCATGATTTGTATCTGTCGAAACCAAGGAGAAGTTCCCATACTTTTTCGACGGGGGCGTTGATTATGGAAGATCCAGAGACTGAGAATATAGCGAGGCCCCGGGAAGCTCCCCTATACCGCCGGCGATTTTTGGACTTTTGAGGGCTCAAAATCGACCAAAACCCCGGCGAAAACTTGGACTTTTGAGGGCAATTCGAGCTAAGGCCCGGCGAAGATTGGACTTTTCAGAGACGAGGTACCTACTTTGAGGTGAACATGGAGACATGCATAGTCAAGAGCTGCGCTGTGCAAACTGGCCCTCAGCGCATTACTTTCACGTTGTCCAGGCGTTCGATTCCCGTTGTTAGCGCTGTTTTACGTCGCTGAGAGTCGTGGGGCGGACGAAATGCGTTACTAATAGCGTGACATCGATCACGTGAGGTGACAGACCTCGGCGATTTTTGGACTTTTGGTACCCAGAAATTTGGACTCTTGAGGGCCTTGGGGTCGCCGGCGGTATAGGGGAGCTTCCCGGGGCCTATATAGCGTCAGAGGTGCTAGGTGGGAGTTTAGTAGACATGATGGTGGTTACGGTGCAACCGGAGATGATTTTCCCACGTGGGCGTTCTATTCCCATACAATAGGCCCCGGGACACTCACGCCAATGTATGTCCCCAAAATCCGCTCAAAATCGGCCTCAAATCTGCAACTTTTCGAGCCTCAAATCTGCAAACGCGGACAGTGACAGTGACAAAATGTGACGTACACGTGATATTTTTGCGCCATTTTTGCCTCCGGGAGGCAAAAATGTCCCAAATTTTGCCCCAGCAGCACGGAACCGTGTTTTTCACCGATAGGAGCGCGTTTTGGGGCTCCATCCATCTCTTTCCGGCTTCTCACCTCCAATTCCAAACATCATCCGCGGGCCATCAACGGCGGTCAGCGTCCACGGTCCTCAAATCTGCTAACTTGGGACAGTGTTATCGAGTTTTGGGCCTCAAATCTGCTAAAATGGGACAGTGAAATCGATTTTTTCGCTCCCTCAAATCTGCTAAGTGGGGACACACATTGGCGTGAGTGTCCCGGGGCCTCATACAATGATACATCAACTTTCAAGTCCATTCAGCGCTAGGATACTTGCCTCCAACACAGTGGAGAATGAACTCGTGTAAAACGTCCTACACTGCGACGATATTGATTCTCATCTACGTGTAGCGCCCCCCACGGATCGCCGTCATGTTGAAACTTGCTCTGTCCAACAGACGCGGCTCTGCGCAGTACGGTGACAGCTCCACTAGCGGCGCGGCTTGCTATCATTCATGCACTAACTGCACCACGTCTATGTCATAAGGCTCTCTGTGGTCCTATATAACTGCCTCGACTGCCTTGGACTTCCTTCAACACCAACAATCACCAGTATCTTCACACAATGGCTGCTCTCTTACGCCTATTCTTTGTCGTTTCTCTCGCGCTCTTAGCTTCCAGCACACCTATCAGTCAGCTCTTGTCATATCAGTTGTTGCCAAGGAACCACTAATCTCTCTTTCAGGCGCTGACAAGCGCAATTGCGAGGTAATTGCTTCATGCTCGCTCCTCCAGCTCATCAGACATTAACGAATTCCATCGACAGGTGGCTCCTACCGAAAAGGACACCTGCGTAACGCTTACGCGTCGGGGACCGCCTTGGCTTTCTGACCCCGAAGCAGAAGCTCTCGCTGTTGAGAGCGTTCGTGTCTAACGAGCTTTGGGTGTCGAGTAAGTTCACATTTGCTTTCTTTACCTTCATGAGTTGACCCAGTGTCTCTGCGGCTCTCTCAGGACCTTCCACTCTTCTGCAATTGTGAATGTTATTTGGATTCCGAGAGTAACTTGAGTTGGAAATTGGAGGACCGTTCCTAGACTACATTAGCTTTGAATTAGATGTCAATGCGGCTACTCACGAAGACGGAATAGCCGCTTCCACCGCCCATTCCTCATATATATTATAGACGACACAAACGATGCGAAAAGAAAAGACGATGATCCCTTCAAGGGCAAGTTTGGAGCGGTCAACTCGGCGGAGGTTTCCCTCGTAAAGCTGACAATTACATGTGCATATATGCGCTGGTGTTCCCGTAGAGCAGACACCAGAGGTATAGAATTTTTGAGCAATGCAACAGCCTTAAAGAACACTTTAAGGTGGCGATCGCGACCAAGAGAGCGGCACGTGGAACACTTATGTTTCAGTGATGTGACAGATAACGTCACACACGCGTCTAAATTGACGACCAACTCGGACTTCACGATTCTAGTCTGGCACATAGGTCCACGTATGTATCGCTTTGGAACCTTTATTGTGATGCTCATTAAAAATATTAGATCGGTCCTTATCAATAAACAATTCGTGTCGACGTTGTCTGACTGCAATCACTTGTTGCTTTAAAGACTCGTTTTTGAGGCGAATTCTACAGGATGACTTGTCTGGATACAATTACCAGCATTCTTCGCCATACACGTCCTCTACTCGGCTCTGATGTCCCTTGGATCTCATCCAACATTACCAATCTAAAAAGTCAACTACTTGACCTAGACAATCTTGCCATGTCTTCTCCTGCCACTACCATCGACGATGACTCTCGGGAGACCATCCAAAGGCACCTCGAGATGCACAAGTCTGCTTTGGCGCCAATTGGGCGGCTCCCGCCTGATGTCCTATTGGAGATATTCTGGTTTTGCATGCCAGACCCGAACGAGGATGCGACGCACACGAGCTGCGATGCCCGCGGATTACGATGGGTGCTGTCACACGTATGCTCCTTCTGGCGACACATCGTCCTGACGTGTCCCTCGCTGTGGTCTACTGTGGTGATCCAGCCGCCGTTCGGGAAGCATGCAGTGCCCACGCTGGAGCGGCATCTCCATCTTTCCGGGACACTGCCTCTTCATGTTGCGGTCATGTTATCGGGTTCAGATACAACGTATGACGTGAGCATCCGGCGGCTGATATCGAAGCATTCGAGGAGATGGCGACTTCTGGATATGCGGATGCCCAAGATACGAGTGGAGACTATATTTTCTGAAATCGGACGCGGCGCTCTTCCCTTACTTGAAGAAGTCTCGCTGGAATGTGATGTTTCACCGCTTTTGGAAAGTGGACTTCAGCTGGATCCAGTGCAGGCTACACTTGTGGTTTTGTTAGGGCATGGGCCCAAGCATACACATCGCACATGGTTCTTGGATTCCCCATTGTTGAAACGCGTATGCCTTCTCGTCTGTCCAGGGAGTGGAATCTCGATGCACCCAAACGTCACTCATTATTCCGCTATTCACTTCCACTCGGACGGGTTAGAATCTATCCTCGAGCGAGACCAGCTCGTTGAGCTCAACATGATTGACCTCGACCCTATTCATCTTTCCATACCGCCCATCACGCATCAGAATATCCAGAATCTGCGGACGCCGGCGGTGTCACTAGAAAATCTCGACATGCCGCAACTGGTAGAGTTGACCATAGACGACGAAGATCTCACGCCCATGCTTGACTCGCCTATAGCCACTGCCCATACGGATTACCTGATAGCGTTCCTCGATCGCTCGCAGTGCAAGTTGCGGAACCTCCACATCTATGATTTGAGCATCACGACGGACAAGCGTCTCCTCACGGACGTGCTTCCCTCGCTGGCGGTCACCATCCGGAGTGTGGGCTTGTCGATACATCCCATCGATGCTCAGGACTTGGTTGTCGAGATGTTTACTCGTTTCACGCGAACCGAGACGTCAGTTGGATTAGTTCCCAACTTGGAAGCGCTGGATCTTTCGCTGCCGGAGTCAGAGACTGTTGTTCTGACACCGCAGGCGAAGGACGCGATATTCGATATGGTGAAATCACGGCGGAATAACGAGTGGGCGAAGGTGTGGAAGGCTCCGTTGTTGAAGGAGTTTCGGTTCGACAGCGATAACAAAACGTACATGGCAGAGCTGAGAGAGTTCTGTCTGAACGATTTGGAGAAGGGTGGTTTGAGGATACTCAAGCCGACTCGTAGTTCATGGCTGTTGTGGCAGGGCCGTGGTTGGACCGCGAGAACTGGGTATAGTACGTTTTCTTTGTATCATTGTGTAGAATCCGACGAGCAGCGACCCGTGGAAGCCATCCGTAAACTTGCTGTTGCGCTTGCCAATGCCAGAGGTGGAATTCGTAATGATGTTCTACCTTCATTCTGCTTTCCCATTTCCTTTGCCCCCGCAAGGATGGTCCTACGATTTCTCTATGTCGCCTTCTTCATTTTTTGTTTCCACCCGTCTGTGTGCTTCCAGGAAGGATCAAGGAAGAATGACGTTCCAGCAACCTCTGGATAGGCCACCAAGCTTCTTGCCACATGTCTTCCCAAGGACTGTACATTATTATTCAAATTGAACTTTGCTCAGTACGACGTTATTATTGTAACTGGGCACGTCAAAGGTATCGCACTTTGACTTGGGCACTCGGGAAGCGTATTGGGCACAGATTGGGCATTTGGGGTTGGCTACCGGGGGGATTTTTATGATTCCTTGAATATTGCGGAAGTGTATTGTGCATCTGGGGGACTGTTGCACCGTACCGTGCGGCTTGGAGGGTCTCATGTTCAGTCACTGATCCACATCCTTCAAATCCGTTGGAGGTATTAAAAATGACGATGAAGGCCGCGTTACAACGACATTGTACAGATCTAGAAGACGATAAGCAGTCTATTAGTATTGTTGGTACCATACTATAGATAGTGATAGTAAATATTTATGGAAATAAAAATTGTGTTCCGCAGGACCGTTCAGTTTAAATACCAAACAGGGAGACCATGGGCTTCTTTGATTACATCGGCAGCGCGCTCTGCAACGATATAGATCATTGCTTGAGGATGGCCAGCCGGAATGATAGGCTGTCGGAAACGTCAGAAACGTTTCAGTACACACTGAAAGAAGCGACTTACGAATACAGAAGCGTCAACAATCCGAACGCCCGCGGCGTTCTTGAGCAACAGCTGCCCATCAGCGACACCTTCGCCCTCGACGCTGCTCAGCCTGGCGGTGCAGAACGGGTGCTTGATGGTCGTAGCCCACAGCGACATGTACTCCTGGATGCCTTCGGGGGTCGTGGCGTTCACAGAGTCGATGTACGGTCCCGTGATGACATCGCTCCAGGCGCTCGCGGCGGTGAAGCGCTGAGCGGCCTGGACGCTCCCGATCATGGCGGCGACGTCGTAGTCCGTGCTGAGCATCCGAGGGTCGATGTTCGGGTGCGCGAAGGGGTCGTTTGATGTGAGGGTTACTTCGCCGCCTAGAAAGAAAAAGTTAGGATGGTTTGGGGAGGGGAGGGGAGGGGGACGTACGAGAGGTGGGTGTGACGACAACGTTTATCATGGAAAAGTAGGACCCGGACGTGGGGATTTGTTGGGAGGTTGTGAAGAAGCCGTTCTGGGAGATGAGTTAGTTGTGGCGGAGGATATGGGGTGAGCGCGTACAGCGAATGCAAGCTCAAAGTGAGGAGCTCCTGGACCGCTGGTGGGATCGTCGAATTCGGCTAGGATATCCGAGTCTTCAGGAAAACGGAAGAAACCCCTACAACGTATCAATAAACATGCACACATCGCGTAGCGTGCAAGCGTACATATGGTTCGAGACTCCATTAGCGGCAAGTGGGCCGGACTTGTTCTGGTGGTACTCATCGAGCGCTGCATCTAAAGCAGGTTCCTGGCGGAAGAACGGGTCCAAGGTGTCATTGCTGTTGGTGTTCCACTGGATGGGAAGGAGAGGATGGTCGACGAGGTTTTTTCCCACTTCCGCAAGGTCCACGATGGAATCGATACCAACTTGAGCGAGCTCTTGGGCGGGACCGATACCGGAGAGTAGGAGGATCTGAGGTGTGCCGATGGCCCCGGCGGAGAGGATTATTTCCCTCTTGGCCGTGGCGGTATACCGAGGAGCTGAAAAGAACTGAGCCGGACAATCAGGTTGGGAAATGGAGTGACGTACCAGAAGAGTTCGCGAATTCGACTTGGTAAAGAGTGGGAGGTCATCGTCGGAGGTGCCGGTTTGAATGATGCGAGTGACTTGGGTGTTGTAAAGAAGGTCTAGGTTGGAACGTTTCTTCAGTGCAGGCTCGAGGTAGGCTGTGGCGGAGCTGCTTCGGAATGGACCACCAATCGTGCCTAAAGACGTATATTAGTGATAAGTATGCGGAGATATGAGAGGACTTACTATGCATCCAAGAAACGCCCAACATGTTACCAGAGTTGTAATCAGGGTTAAAGGGGAATTCATCGCTTAGTTCCTGAGTCGTAGCGATGACAGTTTCATCGACATCAGCGGGCCAACCGTAGACACTTGTGAGTAGAGGCCATCGGTGCCGTGGATGTATGAATGTATTGATCGCTGTCGTCGTGTCCCTTGAAGGAAAGTTCAGCTAAGTAGTCAGGAACACGGATAGAGCCACTTACGTCGTTGGGAGGAACGTGGCGTTCGTTCTAGTGATACCATCAGCAAGGTTGTCATATATAGATTATATTGAAAGAGGTACCTTCAGCGCATATGGGAAAAGATTGTCCCAATTCCAGCCATCGTCACCGGCGATCTCAGCGAACTTGTCATAGTCGTCCGAAGAGCCGCGAGTGTAGACCATGTAGTCTGTAAGGGAAACATTAGTCTTATGGAAGTGACAAAGCAGAAGCCGTACTTGTCGAACTACTTCCACCCAGCACATATCCTCGTGGATAAGCGATGGTCTGATTTTGAAGCGCCTCTTGGGCTTCGGTAGTGTAGTTCCAATCGAAGGTTGTGAACGGAGACGCGGTCGGGCCCAGGAAAGGAATCGTGATCAAGTCTGAGTCGAATCCGGTATTGCTAGTCAAAATCAATGAACATGGCTGTTTCAGTAATAGACAACAAAAGTTACCTTCGACCCGCTTCGATGATCAGTACAGATGTCTTCTTGCTCTCAGCCAACCGAGCCGCAATAACGTTGCCTGCAGTCCCCGCTGCACTGGCGCATTAATACAGATAAATTGATAGAGACTGTAATCATCACCTCCTACGACAATGAAGTCGTATTCTTATCAGCCGGAAGCTCGCTGGGATCGGTGTAAACCGCCGCGAGCAGCGTTTACAAGCGAGAACGCAACCAGAAGAGAGATCATGTCTGAGGAAGTAGTAGTAAACCAAACGATGGTGAAAATCAACGACCACACGCTGGTCCTTTTATACATTCCCCTCCATTCCACTCCTTCAAACCACTCAATACTGCAGTGCATATGGCAGAAAACTGTGCGGGACCGTGATCCGTTTCTGTCAAGTTTGGCGGTTTTCGCGTTGCTGAACAATACGTCGGTCGGGTGTCGCATCCCCACAACGTCGCCCGAGAAATGCCCGGTTTGGGTCGAAGCGGTACTAGGCATGCGCGTCTCATGAATCCCGAGACGCAGTCGTACCTGGCATGAGAGCCTCGTTTGGAGTAATGGATCACTCGGGATGTCCTGTTCAAGAAGGTGCCGGTGATGAGGCTGCGAACCATATGCATCCACAGGTACATAGCGGAGCATAGACGGGCCCGAAAGGCACTGTGAGCGCATTGATTGTTTGAACGATGCGGGAAGAGCCTATGCTCGGGTGCGCAGGGGCCGAGGACCACAACATAGACATAGTTGGTCATATATGACATTCCGGTGATCCTCAAGACTCAGAGAGTTCGGCCAATCCGGGGCTAGACTAAGAGTCGCAAGACAAAATGAGTCGACGTTTATTAGAATGATGATTTGCAGGAGGTCCACTGAATAAAGCGATGCCAGGAGAAAATTCGAGTGTTTTTACCTGTAGTCGATTGCATTGAGCATTGTTATGGAGCTTGACACGCGTACTCTGTCAGAAAACCACAGGTCGTTGTTGAATGAAGGGAATAGTCAAGTGATGAGCATCCAGTAGATTGATAGACTTTCATAGAGCGTTTGAGCTTTTTTAAAACGATAAACCGCAGATCAAGAGTATTATCCGTATTCAAGTCGAGCTGGCAGCGAAACGACGAAGCAGAGAGCGAAGAGTTAGGCCTTGTCTGACCCTTACGGCGACCCACATTTGATGCCGACAGCCGGTGGTCGGAGCAAGGTCGGAGTCCGGACTTTACCGAAGTCTCCACTTTTTCCTCGACCCACGCTCGACCGACGCGGTTCAGAGGCGCACTTTTATCATGGACTCTCCATTTCTGCGGCCTATCAAATGGGGACATTGGGGACCATGTCTTGGTTAAAAAAAAGCTCGGTAGCGGTCCGACATGTTTCCAGTCCTTGGCCGGGCGGTTTAGTGGCTAGATTACTCGATCGCGGTGTGGCCCACCTGTCGAAGGGCGCTTATAAGTCACGACTGCTGGATGCCCAGCTACGTACACGCTTCCGACATGTCGACAACCACTCTTCCCCTGGACGGTCCGGACACCGTGCATACAGCTGAAATGTCCACAACGACCCTGCCCAAGGCGGTCACTATGCCTGCAGACAAGGACTTGCCCTCGCGGGCGCCGCTTTCCACTGCTCGTGCAGTGGCACTCATTGCTACGTGTACAATGGCGATGTTGGTAAATGTAAGTGGCTGTCTTCTTTCTTAAAATATTGTGAGATATTGACGTGGTTTAGAGCTCAAACACCACTTCAGTCGCAATATCGTTACCGGCAATAGGCGACGACCTTAACATACAAGAAGCACAGCTACAATGGCTTGTGTCGGCCTATGCCTTGAGCTCTGTCAGTTCGTCAAGAGTGAAATTCATAGCCTTCCAACTTATCTCTGTTAGGGATGCCTTTTCGCCGTGTGTGGACGCCTAGCGGACCTTTATGGAAGGAAGAAAATATTCATGATAGGCGCTGCATGGCTTTCGGTCTTCACTTTGGCCTGTGGATTCGCACAAAGCGAGATTACCCTGGATGTTCTTCGAGGTATTCAAGGTATGGGCGTGGCAGGCACTCTTCCAGCATCAGTACGTTATGAATACCATTACCTCATTCGAGATATTCAACTGGCTCGTAGATGGGCATCCTTGCGCATTCCTTCCCTCCAGGAAAGCTACGCTCAATCGCCTTTGCCACTTTCGCTGCTGGAGCGCCACTAGGTGCTTTCACAGGGATGGCAATCGGTGCGGTATTAACTCAACTTTCTTCGTAAGAGCTCTATCATCTTCGTCTAAATCTGCCTGATGTCCCTTCTAGACCATCATGGAGGAGTAACTTCTACCTATCAAGTGGTTTGACAGTCCTGTATATGGTGATCGGCCTGTGGTCTATTGATCGCGATGAGCCGTCTACAGAGGTCGACAAACGTGTAGACTGGCTGGGCGCTTTCCTAATCACCGCCTCTCTTACGCTCATCATCTTCGTCCTCAGTGATGGAGAGGTTGCGCCGAACCGATGGTCAACACCTTGTACGTTTGCATGTCAAGGATTGAGGCTCTCGCTTACCAAGGCATAGATATCATTGCTCTCCTCATCGTCGGCGTGCTGTTAATGGGTTTGTTCATCTGCTGGCAGCACTTCCTGGGACGCATACAGTCGAGATCCGACGGCGTATCGTCTCGCTGGACGCCACCTCCAATTATGAAGCTCTCATTGTGGACTCGAGGAAATGGAAAATTCGCTGCGATGATGTTAATCGTCCTTTTCACGTTCGCCTCGTTCCTGGGATGGAACTTCTGGACACAGGTACATATCTTTCGACCGCTTTCAAGGCGTTGGTACTCATTAACGTCGTTGTAGTTGTACTACCAAGACTATCAGGGCTATACACCCTTAGGCACGATGATTCGACTATTTCCAATGTTCATCACTGGGTGTGTTTGCAACCTAATCGTTGTGGGTATCATCGCTCGCGTTCCGGCAGTCTTCATATTGGGTCAGACTATTTTCTTCTTGACATACTAAGCCCTTACGAGCGATCCCGATACAGCCACTGGAACTCTAGTAACAGCTTGCGCCTCAGTATTCTTCGCCCTCATTGACCCCAATGCGACGTACTGGGCGTTCGGTTTCCCTAGTGCCATCTTCTCCGTCTTTGGTGCCGACTTCGTGTTCTCGGTGGGCACAATATTTGTGGCGAGAGTTGTGCTGCCGAACGAGCAAAGTCTTGCTGGAGCCCTCTTTCAGACAATGACACAGGTCAGTTCCTTCTACAATGACTACCAGTTATTTGCTGACACATGCATTTCTTAGATTGGGACCGCACTTGGAGTGACCGTGTCAACGATAGTGTTCAATCGCGTAGTCGCAAAGCAAGCGCTGGACATGGGCGTCATTGCGAACGAGACGAATAGCAATGTCCCAAGACCAGCTTTGCTCGATGCATACAAGGCTGCCGAGTGGACAGCGTTTGCATTTGGGGTTGTTGGTTAGTCTCAATCTGACGCACACTTATGAAGTCCTGACGAATTTGAAAACAGCAACAATCTTCGCGGTTCTCTTCTTCTGGAATGTCGGTATCGTGGGCGATGAAGACGCGCCTGAAGCGAGGCCACGAAGGTCTACCGCCGCCGCCGATTCGTCTGCAACCATCCTGGAGATGATGCCCGTGGTCAAGACTGACTCTAGAGGCATTCCCAGCGCTGTGTGATACTCGTATTTGGTACCATTTATTCATATATTGTAGCGTTGATTTTGGTCTGTATAATACCTGCTGAGCAGTACCAATGGCATCCATATTTATGCATTCACCAGCGGTTTCGTCTCAAGCACCATACATAATCCGTCCGGAGGAAGTTGAAGATACTTCACTCTCAGGAGTACGGTCTGAGCGAGGTGGAACTACGTGCACGAGCTGGCGATGAAAGCAACTGCTTCAAAAAGGTCGGTTTGCGAGGAGCAAGAGGCGGCTTGCGCGCAAGTTCCAAATACTTTTTATGTACATGAGTATTGTAGCAAAACCTAAAACCGATAACTTTTGTGACCGTGTCTCAACATTGCGCAGGCTGCCCATTCACAAGGTACTGAGCAAAAGTTCTGAAGTTCAATTTGAATAATACAGAGATTCCGATGGATATACAAAGGAAGCATTGTGCGAATGTCATTCGCTGGCATTCGCACAATGCTTCCGAGCGAGTGTAAACCCCAGAGCCCATTTGGGTACCGGGTTGGGCTGCATGTGCGTATTGTGGGATCTGGGGGTTTACATTCAAGTTTCTTCAACTGAAGATTGGTGTTCCAGAATGACACTACCGTTTGGTGCGCGACCAGTTGGATTATCGTTCGGCGGGGGTCGCGGGGATATTAGGTGATTCAAAACAGTGCCCTTCTCCGTCGTGACTCGTGTTATGATGTTGCATGGTGGCGTTGAACATCAGACCCCCGCCCGCAGGTTTTTCTACAGATAAACTGCGTCGAAATCCCTAGGAAACACTGGTCGCCACAAGGTGCGCCCCCCAGATGCCCAATATGCTTCCGCGGTCTTCAAGCAAGTGTACTAAACATCCCCGGTACCCAAAACACTAGTCGCGCACCATGAGTCCTTCTCCCTGATCCACCGCCAGACCTCCTACAGCCCTGCCTGAGCCACCAGGTGACGACAGTGCCAGAATATGTGCATCGAGCAAGAGGTGACGGACGTCTCCCCTCGAGGATCTCTAGAGTTTCCTGCCAATTGCGGGAGTCGGTCTGCTCGTCCGGCAACACCTCCTTCTCACAAATGCTCGGTGAGCTTTATAAGACCAGCCTGTGGGCGTCTGCCCTCCAGAATATCGAGCGTGAGCTGACGTTGATTCGAGACGTATTCTTGATCTCGGACGGTCTCCTCGAGTGTGCGGATCATCTTCGTCGCCCTCCATCCTACCCACAGGAAAGAGCCGGTTGTCTACAGAGCAGATTCGATACATACAATACCATATACAATACATACAAGTCCTCTACTTTTCAATCAGTCTACTTTGTTCAAACCAAGATTGCCCCTCTGTAACCTCAACGTGTACCCCTCCAATGCGTCGGATACGAAGTTATCAATATGGTTGATCTCCTCCGTCCTCATGAGCTTCCGAATTGCCATCCCTTTCAAAATCTTCCTCGACTTGATCGCATCGGCGCTCTCTCCGTCAACCTTGGTCAAGTCGCCGCCATACTTGGCCATCAATTCCGCACGCTCTTCAGGTAAGGAAGGCTCGTATGCGTGCTCGGATAGGAACTCGATGGTCTTGTTCAAATTGTCGCCTGCCATCTTCTTGCCGGTTTCGGTGTTCCCCTGTATAACTGCACATTTTGTTGTTAGCACACGAGCCGGATTCCACACATGGAAACTGCGTACTGGGACGGAAGAAATCGAAAGCACGGTCAAAGTTGTCTTCTTTCTCTGTCGAGAGCACCGGCACGTTTTGATGCCGAATCTGCTGGTAGGCACTGAGGACAACGAGTAGAAATCTGAGGAACGTCAGATTCTGCCCTCTATCGGGAGATACGGACCGCTGACCGTGTAAACGACGTGTGAATCTTGGCGGTATGATATTTCGCAGCGTCTTCTTCAGAACATTCCCCACGGATGACAGAGCAGATGGTGGCTGAAGCGGCAAGGCCACCCGCTAAAGCCAAGTGTACACCAGACGAGAAGTACGGATCGATGAAAGCTGAACAGTCGTCAGATGCGTCCAACGGCTCGTGCACGACCTAAGGACTTACAAGCAGCATCTCCAACAAGTCGATATCCGGGGCCGGCATATGATGGGGCTGAGTAACTGTAATCGCTGGCGGCACTGACTAATGGGGCATCGGCTTTCTTGATGAGCTGGGCATCTCCCATGAGCTTTAGAACATTAGGGGCGCGCTGTAGCTCGCGGTGGTAGTGAGCCAAGGCCGACGTGTCCTCCCCGTTTTCCTTCGCCGCCGCCTTCTTCGCGTTGGATTTCTCCTGATTCAGGACAATGCCGATAGACGTTGTACCATCGTGTAATGGAATGAACCACGCCCACCCGGATTCGTCTGTTCCAAGATGAGCTGATGCCTCAAGTTTCATAAGAATGTATAATGTCATACCGGTCAGTGCTTCGAAGAATGGAGAATTCTCCCGCGATGTGCCTGGGAGGTACTTTCCAGTGCCATTCCAGTATCCCCATGAAGCGACGTTTTTCAGTGTATCGTTGAACTCGCGGTTCTTCAGGTATCTAGTGGAGATGATTCCGGCACGACCGCTGGCATCGATGATGTAGTCGAAAGAGATCTTGCCGGCTGAACCGTCCTTGCCTTTCCATTGAGCAGAAACGGGACGTCCGCCCGAGAACTCCAATTCGGTGACCTTGATCTCTTCAAAAACTTTTGCTCCGACACGAGCGGCGTAGCGAAGCATCATTTCATCGGCTTGTGACCGAACCTTCGAAAGTCAATTCAGCCCTCGCCGTTTTCCACACACAGAAGACTTACCGTGTTCCACGAATAGTTGTTGGGATCGTGGGAGACGAAGTCCGTGACTGCATAGACGTGAGCAGGCGCATGTATAGGAAGAACTTGAAGTGCACGAACAGCCTTCACGTTTGTAGCGATTAAGCTTGAAGCCTGCACCGGGCTACAAAAGGTTTCTTTAGCACGACGTAAGACGCCGAGGACAACACAGTTGTTACCTTCTTCTGGAATCCAAAAGCTTCAAATTCGTCTTCCAGGTCGATGAAGCGAAGGAAATGCCTCAGAGATGCGAGCTGGCTCTCCCCAACATGATACCTGGCGACTGTTAACGGAGTCAAAACGCCTTCAAAAGTGCGGCCTACCGAGGGAACTTGTCTGCTTCGAGGAGAACAACATCCACATTCTCCCTGGCTAGAACTGAGGCCGCATACGATCCACCGGGTCCTCCACCCACAACTATTTCCGTCTTAGCACTATTATGAACCACTCAATGAAGTTACCGACCTAAAACCTTGACATTTTCTGGCTATAATCCTCGTTAGGCGAAGAACCGCGGGGGAAACTGCAAAGACTCACAATGGACGACATGAAAATTCTGCGGGGCGGCACAAAGGAAGATGGGCCTGGGATGTCAGATCTTATATATAAGACGTCCCGCAAAGCTTGCTCCCAGTAGGGTCCAAGTCATGCGCAAACCTACGTCGGCGAATGGGGAGCAATCATTCCATAGAATGATGCACTTTCATCACAGTCCTTTTCTGATTCAGACCGCCCGATACGAGGAACATATGGTGTCCCATACTGAAATTTAAAGGCAGCGTTAGATCCTGCCATTTCGCATCAACATGCACCGGTGGGATTGTACAAGTTCATCACATCAGACACATGTATTTGGTCTTGGAGGAGGCGTGCGGAGATGGTGATGGTTTAACAGCGGTATGCCGTATGGAAAGCGAGATCTAGACGTCTAGTTACGTGGAGCGGACCGTCTTCTTGGGACTCAGAGTAAGTGCCTAACGAAAGCTTTTGGAAAGTCATGGTGGTGAGAAGAAGCCCGCTTTTGGCACATTCTGGGCACATTGATCAATAATACTTTGACGACCCTGAACCTGAACACATACTCTTCGCCAACTTCGACGAGATGAGAGACACGCTGTTCCGACATGGTTCTGTTCGAAATCAGAGATGTCTGATAAACAATCAATACTAACTGATGGTAATCCTTGATAGAAATGCTGCACTTGATATTGACGCGAATGGATCAGAATAATCGTGTTCATTGATGTCGGACAATGCCAGTCCCCTTCTAGCAGATGACCGCCGGGAAACCGATGGGATTAGAGAGGACTTCATCTGGACCTGTTCTTACAAATATCCGCTCTCCCTCCCAAGAATCACACCTCTCACACTGACGTTTACTATGGCCGAACAAACGCTTCCTCCCTTCCCCGACGATGTCCCTACTGTTAGCCTAACCATCGTGGACTATGGTCTTCTGCAGAGCGGCGACAAGAACGAGATCAACACTTTGTGGGACGCCGCCACCAAGCAAGGTTTCTGGTAGTAAGTCCTGGTGTATCTCTCCACAAGAATAATATACTTACGGTGTCACCGATAGCATGAAGAACCACGGCGCTGAGCATCTCATCGAGCCCATGTTCGAGCTCGGCAGAGACACCATGCGTCTTCCCTACGAGGACAAGATGAAGTTCTGGCAAGGAAACTCGGGCGGTTCCTTCGGGTTCGTTTCAGTCCAGTTAACTCGTCATAGTACAAACGCTCACTCTTTTCTTTTACGTGTAGCTACAAAGCCCTCGGCGCAACAACCGTCGACTTGAAGGGCTCGAAAGACAACTGCGAGATGATCAACATATCAAAGGACGATACCCTCAGCTATCCCGCCGTCGCTCATGTGCCGTACCCCGAGCCTGTCAATGCATGCATGCAGAGTGCGGTAAAGCCATTCGTGACCGCGTGCATGGATGCGAACAACACCATCCTCGGTATCTTCAACGACAAGCTTGGGCTCCCCTCGGGCACGCTCGAAAGCTTCCATTCTTCTGGAGAACACAGCGTCTCCGAGGCCCGAGTTATCAAAGTGCCTCCGTCCAAAGACGCCGACAGCATAGCAGTGGGCAGCCATACCGACTTTGGCTCTTTGGTAAGCTTGTAACCCTCCCCTGTTAGGTATCCCACTGAGCCCAAGTCATTCAAGTCCTTCCTGGCAAATAAGCTGGGCGGTCTCCAAGTCTTGCTGCCCGGCGAAGAACACTGGAAATACGTGAAGGCACGTCCCCTCGTGGATGTTTCTGCAACTCAGCTGACTGTCTTCTAGCCTTTACCGGGACATGTTATTTGTAACGTGGGTGATGCGCTGAACATACTCAGCGGCGGAATCCTACAATCAAGTACACACCGGGTACTTCCACCCCCAAAGGAACAGTCGAAGTACGAACGATGGTCTTTGGTGTTTTTCACGCGCCCAGGAAATTCAGTGCCTCTCAAGGCCCTGTCCGCTCAAAGCTCCATCATCGCTGCCAGTCCCGGTAAAGACCTCGACAGCGGAGCTACGGCTTTAGAGTGGTTCATGAGGCGCCAGTCAAAGTGGAGAGTGACCAACCAGAAGGTGAGACTACCTGATGCTCCGCCGTATAAGCTTACCTCTTATCTTTGTAGACCGTCGATGATTATCTTGCGAGTCGGGGCACCGAGCATACCAAGATTGCGGTCTGATTGATCTTCGAACGCACCTGTACGATAGCAGAATAATGTATACAAATGTAGAAAGCTTGAACAATACAATGAGATCGATGGAAAATGTTGTTAAGGAAAGAGCTGGCTGGTGGCGCGTACACCTTGCATGTCGGTTTCTGTTGTTATTCATTGTTTTCATCGATCGCCACCCTCAGCTGT
This sequence comes from Hymenopellis radicata, assembly GCA_015501595.1. NCBI lineage: Eukaryota > Fungi > Basidiomycota > Agaricomycetes > Agaricales > Physalacriaceae > Hymenopellis > Hymenopellis radicata. Next base: position 19,194 of record JADNRX010000459.1, read on the forward strand.
TCTTCGTGTGTTACTGCCCATGTTCTTCTACAGAAAATGTGATAGATGTTAGGCAAGCATCCGGAAAGGATCGGCTCCGCCGTTCTCCAGTGTCGCAAGGACGGCTTGCCGCACAAGATTGAGATAGGTAGGCAGTCTGTCGCCAAAGTCATCATATAAACGATAGCGAGAATCAGCGATGGTGTTCGTCAATTCAAGGAGGGCCGGAAGAGCTCTGCAGTGAGGGATCAGTATGTGTCGGAAGGCAAGAAATAAGAGGTCATACTCTTGCACAAATGCTCTCGAGGCATACAGTAGAGCGTGCAGGCGGATTACCACCTCCGGTATGTATATTCTGCGTATGCGGGCCATGTCCATGCCAACTTCAGCTGCAAGTACCGTCAGGAAGAGAGTAACAGAGGGATTAAGTAACACCTACGTTTCACTTCACCCTCAGGTATCATCCAATCAGACGTGAGAAGTTTGAGGGCCACCGTACGCGTATCTGCAAGAACTTCCTGTTGAAATGTTCAGTATGGCACAACAATTTCAGACGATATTTACTTACATGGTACGCAGATATGGCTTCCTTTGCATGCCGTTGCAGTTTTGACAGCTCTGTGGTTGCGGTGTCGAGGAGCTGCCACAAGGAGAAGAATTGACGGTAGTGGACATGCTCCGTGTCAGCCATCCGGACAAGGTCCAGCGGAAGAACCGCAAGCAGAGTTTGTCCATGTGAAGGTAAGCCCATCGCTGTGGAGTATAAGTAGAGTGTTAAGAAGAACGATACAAGAACAACGAACCTAGGAAGTAACGGAAAATGACATTAGCCTGTTCCAATGCGCTCTCATACGTCGCTTCGTTGAATGTTGTCCATTCAATAGAGCGCAAGAGAAGCGTCTGAGCATCTGTCGGAGGTTGTGGAAGTCCAAATGTCGGAAGTTCCCCGCTTGGGGGAGGTAGCATGTCGAAAGCTTGCACCAGTGTCTGCTCAGCCGCAGACAGCGCCACACGATCGACATCTAAACCGTGCTGTCGAGCTTGGTTCAAAGCACCTCTACGGTCCGCCAGATTGGACTGTATACCTGAATGGACGAGGAATGCGGCATAACGAGTGATCGCGTTGTCGCCTAGAGCGGCAGCATAGAGCGCAATAAGTTCGTTATGGCCTGTCGACTCGAGCACCGATAAATATGCTTCCAAGATGACCTGTACAGAGTCCGGGGGTACGGGTAAGGATATCATCTTGTAGTAAAGGGCTAAATGGGTGAAGAAGCGGATGTATGGGGGAGGACTTCTTGAGGGTACAGGCCGCGTGTGAGACCGAGAGCAAAGGTATCGAAGACGGACGCCGTTTGGTCGAGCATGACACGGATCTGGGTATGATGAAAAGGATGATCAGACTTTGGGCCTTCTTCGACGCGGATGTTCTCAAGTCCTTGCAATGCAGTCTGCTGTTCGGCAGTCCATTCGTCGTCCTCTGCATCCTGCTCCTCCTCCGTGAGCCATGGTACAGGGCGGTCAATAGTTCCCTCCCAGAATGAGGGGATCTTTGCCAGCTCCATGGATATTTTTTCTTCGCAAGTGACGCTTAAGGCGGCCCAGAGGTGGTCATGGAATGTACGACATGCGCTTCGCAGAATGTTGGATGATTGGTTGGAAGGCGCGAGGGCAGCGAAGAGTATTCGATCGTGGTTGGGAAGAGACTGATTCAACGCTGCACGAATACAGGAAGATTTCCAGAGGTTGCGTTTACGCGTGCCGCGCCATGGTAGCATGTCGTCCTCGCCGTCGGCGTCACCCTTGTCGGTCTCCTCTGTTGACAATGTCTGCCAGCTGAAGATTTTGGAACCACGTATGGAGGCTGCCCGCCACGGCTGCTGCGTCCTGTGGCAGAGATGGTATGCGTCCTCGAACTTTCCAGCACGAATGAAGGTATAGAGACATTGGCAGAAGTGCTTTTCGAATTCCTGAAAACAGATGAATAACCGGGTTTATGTTCTTGGGAGTACTCACCATATCCTCCGGTGCTAGCTGTCCTCTGGTCACCGCGTCTGGGTCCATCTCTTTGACCAGACCTGTCCGAGCCTCTCCCGCTGAACGCGCTGCTTGGTTGATGCGATGTTTCGTGAAGTTCCAATACGATGTGGTAGCTTCGGGAAACGTCGGATCTGGCGCAGATTCCTGGAGCCACTCGCGCAGGACGATGAGCTCGTTGAGGAAAGGCGACGCATTTATTATGCTCTGTGATAGCGTCGACGGTGGCGTGTATGGGTGCAATGAACGTGCTCTCGTGGTTGCTGCTGGTAGCGTTTTTCTCGCCGGGATCACTGCCTGCAACAGCGACCACGTATTCGCCTCCATAGTGTACAGCAGCTGCTCGTCAGCGTCGTCCGTGTCCTCCTTCGACTGGAGGCATATTTCCTTCAATTTTGGAGCAAAGCCCGAATATGGGTCCAGGACCTCCTCGAGCTCCGGGTCATTTTGGAAACAGAGGAATGCGTCCGCGTAATCTTTGTAGGTCGTCATCGTCGCCAACAGCGAGGAGGGGAAAAGACAATTACGTCTGTGACTGGTCACATCACGAACGCGTCTTTCTTTTCAACCACCATCATCATGTTGACACTGCGAAAGCACCGATATGAATGCACGGCCTCTCATGCACCTCCATGGTCTGCTCCTCAGTGTGTTTGTTAATTCTGCCACCTTGCGATATCCGACTGAGACAAACGCTCAGAATCACAATGCCATGGTCATTGGTTTGGACTCTGGCCCCCTCTTCGCGACCTATAAGGACTGCTAAATAGCTCCTTTCCCGTCTCTATCACGCACTTTCGGACACACTTTACATTGATACCCACTCGATCTTTCCTGAAGACTGAGAAAGTTTGACATCTGTGTGCATATCTTGGGTCAGTTCTTCCTCTGTTACTGCAGGGATTATTAACCGGAGGATTCATGGGGGCTTACTTTGTCAACCTTTCCGGCTGATGAGGTGTACTGGACGCATCTACTTTGGGATATGGGCTGGAGTACTTTGTGCTATGAATGGGAAAATCTTTTGGTCTGGTTGGTCACTTTCATTTACAAACACATCTTTGTGAATGTGCACTATTTCTCTTATACTGACATCAGGCGCACTCACAACAGAGCATAGTGCTTGCCTTCCAACATCTATGTTCGAAGTCTGCTGCAGCGGGTCTGGATCAACCTCCTTTTGTTGTCTCTCTGATGGCACCGTGCTTAAGACTGGTCCCACCTGGCAGATACGCGCTGAGGTGGATGCCATGCACCTTGTAGCTTCTCAGACAGCGATTCCTATACCACGTATCTACGACATCTGGTTTGAAGGGGAAAAGGGCTTCATTGTCATGGAGTTCATCGAGGGCGAGAATCTGCCACGCGCATTCTTTACAACCCTCACAGAGGAGTAGCAGTGTTGTCACGTTTCCCGCACACTTGCGAGCTATCTAGAGCAACTGTGCCTCATGCCACTGCCCGAGACACTGGGGCAGGCAGGTTGGATTGGTGCAGCGAACGGAGGACCGTTCTGTGAGCCTTGCCTGTCATGGAAACGCGAACCTCTGGGCCCGTTCCCCAGTCTGAGCGCGTCCAACGACTATCATGTATCACTACGACAAGTTTGGACGCATACATCCACCGATAGCGGTTCGCCTAGCCGAGTAACGACAATCCATGGAGGCTTCGGTAAAGTCCGGACTCCGATCTTGACGGCGGTCGGCATCAAATGTGGGTCGACCGCAAGGGCCCGACTCTTCGCTCTCTGCTTCGTCGTTTCGCTGCCAGCTCGACTTGAACACGAATAATACCCTTTATCTGCGGTTTAGTCATTCAACAGCGACCTGTGGTTTTCTGACAGACTATGCGCAATGCTCAGTGCAGTTTAAAAAAAACTCGGATTCTCTCCTCCTCCCGACATCGCTTTCATTAAGTGGTTCTCCCGCAGATCATCATTCTAACAAACATCGACTCATTTTGTTTGCGGCTCTAGCCCCGGATTGACTGAACTCTCTGAGTCTTGAGGATCAACGAAATGACATATGTCCAACTCTGTCTACGCTGTGCTCCGCGGCCCCTGCGCACCCGAGCACAGGCTCTTCCCGCATCGTTCAAACAGTCAACAAGCCCGCCGTGCTTTGCGGCCCTGTCTATGGCGCTCTGGTTCACAGCCTCATCACCGGCACCTTCTTGAAATCGACATCCCGAGTGATCCCATTACTCCAAACAAGGCTCTCATACCAGGTACAACTGCGTCTTGGGAATCATGAGACGCGCATGCCTAGTACCGCCTCGACCCAAACCGGGTGTATTTCTCGGGCGACGTTGTGGGTTTGATGCGGCACCCTTGCGGCGTGGTTCGAAGGAGTGGAATGGGAATGGGACTGTATAAAAGGACCAGCGGGTGGTCGTTGATTTTTCACCATCGTTTGGTTTACTACTACTTCCTCAGACATGATCTCTCTTCTGGTTGCGTTCTCGCTTGTAAACGCTGCTTTCGCGGCAGTTTACACCGATCCCAGCGAGCTTCCGGCTGATAAGGAATACGACTTCATTGTCGTAGGAGGTGATGATTAACAGTCTCTATCAATTCATCTGTATTAATGCGCCAGTGCAGCGGGGACTGCAGGCAACGTTATTGCGGCTCGGTTGGCTGAGAGCAAGAAGACATCTGTTCTGATCATCGAAGCGGGTCGAAGGTAACTTTTGTTGTCTATTACTGAAACAGCCATGTTCATTGATTTTGACTAGCAATACCGGATTCGACTCAGACTTGATTACGATTCCTTTCCTGGGCCCGACCGCTTCTCCGTTCACAACCTTCGATTGGAACTACACTACCGAAGCCCAAGAGGCGCTTCAAAACCAGACCATCGCTTATCCGCGAGGATATGTGCTGGGTGGAAGTAGTTCGACAAGTACGGCTTCTGCTTTGTCACTTCCATAAGCTAATGTTTCCCTTACAGACTACATGGTCTACACTCGCGGCTCTTCGGACGACTATGACAAGTTCGCTGAGATCGCCGGTGACGATGGCTGGAATTGGGACAATCTTTTCCCATATGCGCTCAAGGTACCTCTTTCAATATAATCTATATATGACAACCCTTGCTGATGGTATCACTAGAACGAACGCCACGTTCCTCCCAACGACGTAAGCGGCTCTATCCGTGTTCCTGTACTACTCAGCTGAACTTTCCGTCAAGGGACACGACGACAGCGATCAATACATTCATGACCTCCACGGCACCGATGGGCCTCTACTCACAAGTGTCTATGGTTGGCCCGCTGATGTCGATGAAACTGTCCTCGCTACGACTGAGGAACTAAGCGATGAATTCCCCTTTAACCCTGATTACAACTCTGGTAACATGTTGGGCGTTTCTTGGATGCATAGTAAGTCCTCTCATATCTCCGCATACTTATCACTAATATACGTCTGTTAGGCACGATTGGTGGCCCATTCCGAAGCAGCTCCGCCACAGCCTACCTCGAGCCTGCCCTGAAGAAACGTTCCAACCTCGACCTTCTTTACAACACTCAAGTCACTCGCATCATTCAAACCGGCACCTCCGACGATGACCTCCCACTCTTTACCCAAGTCGAATTCGCGCGTAACTCCTCTGGTACGTCACTCCTTTTCCCAACCTTATTGTCCGGCTCAGTTCTTTCCAGCTCCTCGGTACACCGCCACAGCCAACAGGGAAATAATCCTTTCCGCCGGGGCCATCGGCACACCTCAAATCCTCCTACTCTCCGGTATCGGTCCCGCCGCAGAGCTCGCTGAAGTTGGTATCGATTCCATCGTGGACCTTGCGGAAGTGGGAAAAAACCTCGTCGACCATCCTCTCCTTCCCATCCAGTGGAGCACCAACAGCAATAACACCTTGGACCCGTTCTTCCGCCCAGGACCTGCTCTCGATGCAGCGCTTGATGAGTACCACCAGAACAAGTCCGGCCCACTGGCCGCTAATGGTGTTTCGAACCATATGTACGTCTTGCACGCTACGCGATGCGTGCATGTTTATTGATACGTTGTAGGGGTTTCTTCCGTTTTCCTGAAGACTCGGATGTCCTAGCCGAATTCGACGATCCCACCAGCGGTCCAGGAGCTCCTCACTTTGAGCTTGCATTCGCTGTACGTGCTCACCCCATATCCTCCGCCACAACTAACTCATCTCCCCAGAACGGCTTCTTCACAACCTCTCAACAAATCCCCACGTCCGGGTCCTACTTTTCCATGATAAACGTCGTCGTCACCCCCACCTCTCGTACGTCCGTCCCCCCTCCCCTCCCCAAACCATTTTAACTTTTCCTTTCTAGGCGGCGAAGTAACCCTCACATCAAACGACCCCTTCGCGCACCCCAACATCGACCCTCGGATGCTCAGCACGGACTACGACGTCGCCGCCATGATCGGGAGCGTCCAGGCCGCGCAGCGCTTCACCGCCGCGAGCGCCTGGAGCGATGTCATCACGGGACCGTACATCGACTCTGTGAACGCGACGACCCCCGAGGGCATCCAGGAGTACATGTCGCTGTGGGCTACGACCATCAAGCACCCGTTCTGCACCGCCAGGCTGAGCAGCGTCGAGGGCGAAGGTGTCGCCGATGGGCAACTGTTGCTCAAGAACGCCGCGGGCGTTCGGATTGTTGACGCTTCTGTATTCGTAAGTCGCTTCTTTCAGTGTACTGAAACGTTTCTGACGTTTCCGACAGCCTATCATTCCGGCTGGCCATCCTCAAGCGATGATCTATATCGTTGCAGAGCGCGCTGCCGATGTCATCAAAGAAGCCCATGGTCTCCCTGTTTGGTATTTAAACTGAACGGTCCTGCGGAACACAGTCTTTATTTCCTTAAGTATTTACTATCACTATCTGTACGGTACCAATAATCCTAATAGAGTCCTTTAAATCTGTACGTTGTCATTGGACTTCATTTTATTACCTCCAGCGGCGCTGAAGGATGTGGATTGACACCATATGTATGTATGAGCTTGGAGTTGAAGTTGACAGTGAAGTGATCATGAGTAGAGTTGAGGAATGTGGACAAGCGAGGGGAATTTAGATCACTACTGGCTATTAGTATCTCAACCTCTCGTGAAGAAGGTCTTGGCCAGTCTGCCAGCGCTCCTTCTCCTCCTCGAGCTCCGCACGGATGGAGCGCTCAGTCGTGTTGGCAAACACAATGCCACGGTTATCCATCGACAATGCTCGGACGGCATCAATGACCCAATCCTGGCAGTCCCAATCGGTGCGGTGGCGGTGGATGGGAACGGCTCTGAGCCACTTCTCCAAGTTCGGTATGTCAGAGGCTGCAACTTCGCCAACCTGCACGCCGCCGCAGTACTTGTTGTCTGCGTCGATGGTAAAATCAGCGGATTCGAAGCAGAAGGAGTCCATGCCTCCTATCAGTTGAAAGACGCGCGCGGAGCCCAGTACGATATCAGTGATAACCGCGAGCGCCCAATGCTCTGTGCGGCGAGGATGAGCTAGGAGCTCGTACTGGGAGATGATTACTGGGAGTTTCGACATGGGAGAACAAATGTGCGTGGGAAGTGAAGATGGCTGATATAGTCATGTAGGCTTGTAGCTATGTGTGGGACGAGCGTGAGAAGCCAATTATTGTTAGCTGGATCTACGTGAGTTTACGAACGGCTAGGGTAATCGTAAGATAAGGAAGGGACGACCTGACCAGGACTGACGATGTGTGGGCCGAGCGACTTGCAAGTTGCCACGCGGATGGCCTGATTGGGCCGGTGACACGTGCGCCCAAAGGCTTTCCTCGTTACACTCACGACGCTCGACGACGACGACGACTGCCCGCCATCCTCTGCTACAGCGTGGACATCGGCACTAGTTATTTTATTTTGCCCACTCTCCACATCTCTATTTTGTTATGATTGATCAGCATTTTTGACAAGTATCACGCCTGCTTGAGTGTTTGGGTCTCCTTCTGGTTGCGCCCGGGACTCGCAGGTGTACTGAGATTGAACCTGCCAGAATTCACTCACCGCTCTGTCTGTCGAGTTGAGTGTTCCACAGCCATTTGGGAGCACCGAGTCGCGGGAGCGAGGTGAATTGGACTCGGAAATGTATTGGGTCATACACCAAACCACGTACGTTTCGCGAGCTTCTCTATGCTCTACAGAGCAGGACCTGATACCTTGTATCGTTCTGATGTGCACTCTGTCGAAGCAATTTTGTCTTTTTCTTTCAAAGTGAACACACGGTCTGCGGTGATGATTCTCGCGGCCATCGCAGTGGAGCAGAATCACCTGACGTCGGCTGCAGCTTTCGCATTTTGCTTCCGCTATACCCCCGCCGTACCCGACAAGTTACTTGACCTTGACAATGATATGTCCTGTTACTTGCGATGACACCTTTGGATACAGATTGTGATCCCTCCCGGTATCACCTTTCCCTCTCTAATTCGAATGGAATCGTTGACCAAAATTAACCATTCGTGCGCAGTGATCTTCGGCCCCCAGACGCACACCTTTGTGTACGTACTACAACAACTTCGGATCCGCAAAATCGCCTTCTTTTCTGTTCGGACTTGCAGTTGATGCTGTGTGTCTTGGATAGGTAGGCCTTGACTGCGTTCCGCTGCACATTTCCTGATAGGTGGCTTGGTGAACGTCGTCCACGGCTACGGCAGCGTCATGACACTCGTCTCATGCCTTCCGATGTGGAGGTTGTTTATGCTTTTCGGGAATGCTAAGACATCATGACAGATGGAAGAGCGACGATTATCGTCCACGTCCGCTGGTCGAGTCCTCGGTCTGAACTGTCTGAGAGTTCATTATAATGGTGTGGCCGAAGTGGGGTGAGTATTTCCATAAATAGTCTGCAAATCCGTGATTGATATCTTCAGAACAAACCCTCCTTTCTTGGATAAAGATTGTTAGCGCACAATTTTAGATGAATCCCGAGCGTTCAAGAACGTTCGAGTTCTAATCTGCTCTAGTTCAACATTGACACAGTGACCAGCACCTGTGATCGCGCACGGCTAAACGATGCACCTTATTTTCTCAGTCACTCGTTCCCCTTCGAGTCCTCCCCCGCGAACTATCTCGAATGTTCCAAATCGATGATGATTCATTTTTATCGAACGTGATTCTCGTTCGTTTACACGCTGTCATCATGGCGATATGTGTAATTCGTCACACGCCGAATGACTCAGGGTAAGTACGTGGTGTTTCCCCCTCCGCCGCAGTTATAAAGGAGGTGCTCCGTTAGGGCTGCGGTTTGCTACGGATGACCCCCTTTAAAACGCGACACTACCAACCCTCGACATCATTCGAATCTCCCACCATGATCGCACTCGACATTTCCTCACCCATGTACGCCACCAATGGTCGCCAGCACCCATTCGTCGAAACACCTGACCAGCGCGTCGCACGCGCGGAGTTTGTGAAGCCGAGAGATGGCGACAAGCGCGTCGCCGCGTGGGTTAATGGGCAGAGGCAGCAGAACATCAGTCTGTGGGTGGCAACTCCTCTGGAGAACAAGCCTGCCTCGCACTATCCGCGGCACTATCGCGAGCCGCAGATTCACCAGCCGCACCTCTTTTCCATCCCAGAAGATCCCATTTCCAATTCCTACTGCTACTCCGTGCCATACATCCACCCCGACGACGAGGAACCCTTCATCTTCTACTCGACGTCTGCGCCCAAGACCGCATACGACGTGGAGTCCGAGATCATCTACTCCACACCTCCTGCTGTGACTCCGCAAGCGAAACCGCGTCGGGCGCGGCACGCCCGGCACCGCCGGCAACTGTCAGACCATTCGTCAGGTCTGGATGTCATTCCTGAGGAGGCCGCAGTCGAGAGTTAAGCGCCATGCCAGCCTCCTTCAAACCTTGGCCATGCCCGCCGAAACAATCATGTGTCTTGAGCTTTGCTCGACTACTCCCTTCAGGCCGCGCCCCTCGATGTGAGGATTTATATATGCCGGGGAGCTAATAATACCACATCCCATACCTATCACCCATTACTACTGAGAGATATCCAGTTACCTGTAGATAGTGTTTAATCAGTAATGGGTTGTCGCACAAAATCATCATCTTATTTTTGCAGGTCGGTTACATACCGTACGGCTCCGAACGACGCCTGTTAGGCTGCTACAAATGCAACACGTATATGTTTTTTCACAAACGATCAGTATATTCAATCGATAATAAATTAAATTCTTGGCACTCCTCTTCTTTCAATGCCGTGGCAATCATCAGGAACGTTGAGGTGGGATCGGTGGGAGCCGGTGGGTAGATCCAGCTGAAACCTATCGTGAGTCCGTTCCTTGCCCCAAGTTTCAGAGCAATGGATCAGAAGTTGTGGGGCTCTCACAGTCGTAAGGCTAGTCCTTCCGAGTTGAACGATGAGGCCTTCAAAACCTCTCCTTCAGCGACGTACTCTAGAAAGTTGCACGGTAAGATATTGACGAGATACGACAGGAAAATGTCTAGTGAAACGATTCTATTGTATTAGCTATTCACAGCCTGGGGATTTCGTGAAGATGGGAGGCTGAACAGAACGCGAAAGTACACAACTCTAACACCCTTCAGAGTCTGGCACATCAGCTTAAAGACTGGCGCTGAACGCCCGTCACTGTGGATCCAGCTCGAGAAGTACGAGCAGCAGCATCCGAATCCAGCTTCTCAGCAAGATCGATCTGTGCTTTGAATTCGCGCTTTGTGATCTTCGGAAATCCTACGCTCATTGAACCGCAAGAAACGACAAGGAAATAAACATATAACATTATGATGGCCGTCCTTTCTTGGAAGTCATCCCAGTCTACCCAGAAGTCCACGACCGAGGAGAAGTTGTGGCGAGGCAGAAGGTCTTCGAAGTTGGGGTCAAGAGTATGATATTCGGTATGGATAGACTCTTTTTCCCACCATCTGGCGGATGCGACAGAGCACCGGGGTGTGAAGCGGAATGCTATGCATCTGTGGCCATCGTTCAAGGGATCTGCTCTGGCAGTCGGACTGTTCTGAGCCGTCGGAAGTCCCTGATCCTGGGCGCGGTCACATTAAAATAAAGAATGGCTGTACTTTGACTTCATCGTCAGAATTCGGGTCAGGCACGAAATCGCCGCCAGTGGCAGCCATCCTCATCAGCTTTTTACGCCGCAGGGTATCGCTCAGGGAAGAGAATGTCAATAGCTTGAGCGTGAGGTATCAGGGCGTATTCCCGCGTTGGCGAAGGTCGGGGGTGACTCGTAAACTCGTAAAGGCCAGAGTAGACTGGTAGCAATTGGAGCAGGAAAGAGGAGGGTCACATTCCAAGAGCTTTGGGTTCCGAGGATGAGAGGTAATGGGAGTTCAAGTTATTGGGAGGGACACAGTAAACGCGTCACGGCCTGGAATCAGTTGGCGAGATGGCGACGAATCGCACCTCATAATAGACTGTATTTTTTACTTGGCGGCAAGGCCGCGCATGTTTTACCTACTTCGGGAATCGTCGCCAATGTATTCGAGAGACGTAGCGGGCGTCAGTTGAAAGAAAAGATGAAGTATTCTCCCCAGCGTTGGAAACATGGCGGTATGCAGAAGATATGTCGTTGAACACGGAGAAGACAATAGCGTGGGAACGTAACGCGTTCTTTTCGACTATGCGACACGACAATCGCAATCGATATCAACAGCCTTTACACTTCTAAGAGAAGGGTACTTATATATGCCTTTTATGTTACGACTTGTTGGCTTCTTCCATCAGGTTGGCTATTTCCTAAGAGATCTCCCACGTTCTTGTTTGGCACTCAAGCTCCGTTCTATACTTCCATCTCTTACCACATCTACGTTACATATTCTCCTTGGATCGAACAGCGTTTGCGCCTTCATATTCACGGTGCGGCACCTATCGTATCGCAGATGCCTCGCCTCTTTCTGGCATCGTTTCGCAGAATCAGGAAGACTCTGATGACTTGGAGAAGGCTCACATACGCAGATACCTCAGGTTGTAGACCCATCTACCTTTTCTGACATAGGGATCGACACCTCTATCGATACCTCGGCGTGATTTACAACGTCCTAGCCTTATCCGGCAAGCACTGGACAGTATTCTAATATTATGTTCTCAAATTCCTTCAACGTGCTCGTTTGCGTCTCTCACTTTCCGGTTCGGTCTTCAAATCGCTCACCACCCGCATGCATGTATGCGTTCGATGTTCAGTATTAGGCCGGTCGACTCATGCATGCGCATAGTAGGTTTTATAATCGGATGGCATCAATCTTATCCCAAGGCCTCAGTTGCTGTGTTTCTTGTTCAAATTCAGTCTTATACGTATCATCAAGTTCATCTCTCTCTGTCCAAAGTATACCAGCGACTAGCGATTAGATGCCGGGCACATTGAGTCTGTTACGCCACGAAAATCCCGAATCCCCATTCAGGCTTCTACTGGTGACTGACGCGTCTCCTAACCGTGGCCGCGGCCGATAGGGACAATCATTGAACATGATCGATCACCAGACCCTACTTTTCTTTCATGGACCACCGCAATCGTCGACCTCGGCCCCGTCACAGCGAACCGTCGTACGGGTCGTCGTCGCGCCCGGTCCATGCTGGCGTCAAGCGTCGCAACTCCGACCACTTCCAGCCTCAGCGCAAACGGCAGCGGCGCGATCCCGGTGCCAATGTGCCAGCACCTATCCCTTTCAACATTCAGCGGGCTCCAAAGGATCCTTTGCCTGGCGCAATCATCGCCCTACGCGGATTTGACGACGAGGAGCCGGCGCCGACTAACGTAAGCGTCCAAGAGGCGCTGGAACAAGCTTTGGAGACGGTCAGAGACCACAGGGAGCGCGTTATCAACTTCGAGGTATCCGTCCGAGTGCGTCCTTTTGCCGCTTTTTTTCTGCTTTTATTCATTTTATCTTAGCCAAACCCACCAGCCGTGGCGTACGTAACGCTGCCCTATTCCTACATTTACGATCACCTCTTGGACGAACGTACCCCAATCATCTACGATGACCGGTACCTGCGCATGTCGCTCGACAGGAAGGAACCAAACCCGATGGTCCTCGACTTTTTGCGCCGCGAAGATTACGTGCCTGTGGCCCAAGGCAAGGAGAGAGAGGCTCTGGCACGCGAGCTGGCAGGAAAACTCGCCGTGTCTGACATCTCATTCGGTGTCTGGTCCAGTATCCAGAAGTTCTCCCCAGAACACACCGTGCGCGACATTGCCCTTCGGATATCTTACAACAGCGAACGCCGTGTGGTCATCGTTGAACGCCCAGGACAGTACATCTCGCCAGAGACTCACCAACGCGTCCATTCTCGCGCCCTTGTAATAATCCCGGTCGGCGATATCGAGAAGGTGTGGGCCACCGGCAGGAGTATCCTCATACGCATGGCCTGCCCCGTCTTCTACGAGTACATTCACGACACACACATTCGAAGTATGTGTTTCGACACGGCCCACCAGGAAATCGCGCCGTTCACTAGTTCCGTGATCCTTATTCAGTTCCCAGATGCTCTTCCCTATGAGAGATTCTGCGCACGGATGTCCAAGGCATCGCATTTCCCTGACATTCATCCGCGCTACTTTGAAGTCAGGGAACAGCGGGTCTTTGACAAACGACACCTCAAGTCCTTACAGGCCTGGTATAGGCTTGTACCACTTTGCATTGCCCTACAATGTGAACAGGCGATTCATGGTGGTTTTATCTCGCCTCTCGATCTGCAGGCGTTGCGAGAAAGTATCACAGCAGCTTGGCATGAGTCTGGTGCATCTATTGTTGCCGCGGCGCTCCAGGATATAATCATTTCCCTTGGCGAGCAGGACTCGATGAGGCGGCGCACTGGCGTGGAGCTCCTCGAGCAAATGTTTAAAGAGGGTAAGGCCAAAGCAATCCAGGCGCAGAAGAACATGCGCGCTTTGCCCGACCAGGACAACTTCATGTGCCATCAAATGTATGTAACGCCGACGAGCTATATACTCGAGGGCCCTTATCCTGACCGCTCGAATCGGGTCTTGCGTTTATATCCCAACTTCCACGACCATTTCTTACGAGTTTCCTTCACCGTACGTGTACCCCTCAGTTCGCATGTTGTTCAAGCTAATTTCGTGTACAGGAGGAGGGCGGTCAGTGTAGAAAACTCACTAAACCATTCAAATCCGAATTCGACTATGAAGACTTCATCCGTACTAAAATTGGCGGCACCTTGAATAATGGTTTCTTTCTCGCTGGACGACACTGGGAGTGGCTCGGTTACTCTCAGAGCGCTCTGAAGGATCGTCAGATGATATTCATGACGCCCTTTGTCGAAGAGGATAGCTTTGTTGATTCGAATATCATCAGAACGGATATTGGTGTCTTCACAAAGGTCATCATGCAGCCTGCGAAGTATGGTGCTCGTATTGCTCAGGTAAGCTTTTTTGGGCGCGCGCTCTTTCAGTGTTGTGTTAATGTATACATTGTAGGCATTTTCAGCTACTACTGCCAGCATCGTGATTAACGACGGCGAGATCTACGAAATGGACGACATCACGAACCCGGCGAACGGCAATTGCTTTACCGACGGCGCGGGGATATGTCTATCGAAATGGCTGAAGCGATCTGGGCGAAGATTAATCGGAGGCGTCTCCATAATCCTCAGCCTCCAAGTGCATTTCAGGCTAGGTTTGTGATCTGTAAATTCACGTAACTATCCGACGAAAGTTGACTGGAATACCTTCAGATTTGCGGGATGTAAAGGCGTCTGGATGGTTAATCCTACCCTTCGAGGAAAAAAACTCCGCTTCACACCAAGCCAGGAAAAGTTTCTTTCCGAATCAAGGACATTTGATGTTGCGAGTTCGTTCTCGTTCTCTCCTTCCTTTCGGTTCATGACTGAGGCATTGCAGATCACTCTGAGAAACCGGGAATCACGTTCCTAAATCGCCCGTTGGTCAAGCTTCTGGAAGATTTAGGCATTTCAAAGGAGACATTTCTGAGGATACAGGACAAGGCGGTGCACCAGGCTGAACTGGCTCAAACATCATATGAGCAAGCGGCCATTCATTTTGCCAAGAATAATTTGGGCATGTCTTTCCGGTTACCCAAACTGTTTGATAACCTCAAGACGATGCTCGGGATCGACTTCGATTCTTCTCCCCACGGGCACATTGACTTCTATAAGAGTGTCGCAATGTTGGGGATCACGTCCGTGCTCAGGTTAGTCTTAGCCTGCTATGTAACAGTCGCGGGTTGTAATATGGTCCGACAGGGATATAAAGTATCGCGCTCGGATACAGGTTGCGGGTCCCACTCTTATCGGTGTCTGCGATACATGGGGACTTCTTGAGCCGGACGAAATCTACGTCAAAGTCAAAGGAGAGCAGACCAGTCGTATTCTCCACGGTATCGTTGCAGTTACGCGGAGGTAAGGAGTGGACTCATGATCTACCTACCCAAATATTCAAACCGTGATCAGCCCAGTCATACATCCCGGCGACGTGCAGGTGTGTCATCTCATGTTTTGTAGTTTAGTGGGACTGATTTGGATCCTCAGCTGGCACGAGCGGTTAGTGTGCCACATGATCACCCAATTGCTAGTCTCGTTAACGTCGTCGTATTCAGTTCCAAAGGTTCAACAATTCTACCTACTGTCTTCACCTTAGTCTCACACGGCTTTTGCAGGTGAAAGGTCCCTTCCAAGTATGCTTGGTGGCGGTGATTTAGATGTAAGGCCACCCTTCGCCCACAAGCATATCTCATTTTCGACCGCAGGGCGATCTTTTTAACGTACTTACCGATCCCGACCTCATTCCAGAACAAACTGAGGCGCCCGGCAGCTATGAACCGGTCACGCCACATAAACTAGGGCGCCCCAGCGAAATGTACGACATTGCTAAGTTCGTTGTAAGTCGTCCTTCTGTCTTCGTCGCCGTGTATGATGTTCATTTTTCCCAAAAGTGCGATTATGTGATAGGTCATTCACTTCGCATCTACTAAGGTTTTGATACTCAATATTCTTAGGCGATATCGTGGGCCAGATCTCGAGTCGGCATCTCATGATTGCGGACTTCAGTGACCTTGGTGTTCGGGATCCTCAATGTCTGAGGTTGGCTGAACTCGCGAGTCAGGCGGTCGACTTTGTCAAGTCGGGTGTTCCTGTTTCAAGAAAGGAGCTGCCACATCCGCTTCGCTACACGCCCGACTTCATGGCGCGCGAAGACGAGACCGAGAAGTATCTGTCGACGAAGGCATTGGGCGAGATGTTCCGTGCCGTCCCGGTGCGTATTTTCTGCGTGAACAGGAAGATATTCTGTATTGACATACTCGTAGATCCAAAAGTATATCAGACCGAAGGGTGAAACGCAGAACAAGTGTGTATCTTCTAGCAGGATGAGGTCAACGCTGACACGATGCTAGTGTTGATGCGTCTGTCCTCTGCAAGATCTTAAAGGCCGTTGACACCACATACCACCAGCTGCCTTTTGGTTCGTGGACGCCCAAACGTTCCGCGTTTGTGTGGAAGGCGTATGCTATGGTATTCTGTAGCGAGTGCGAGAAGATTGCGTATCGTAACTCTCTGTCTCGCAGAGAGGATCATAGACTAGGCGAGGAGGAGCTGGCCGTGGGTACCACGGGCAGTTTGAGGGTAGAGTCGGCGGAGTATGATCTCATGCATCGTGCGCGTACGCAAATGTCCGACCTCACGCGCAAAATGCGCGTCCATATCAAGGATCTCAAGGAGGGGGATGTGGACATTGATGATGAGTCGCTGGAGGTGGAGGATGACGACGAGGGAACCCGGTGATTGTGAAGAAGGAGGAAGAGCAGGAGGATGAGGGTCTTCTCGCTAAGCTTGCCTCTGGTGCGGTGACGGTGGCGGCGACGGCCTCGGAGGAGGAGGAGGAGCAGGAAGACTCTGAGGATGAGATCAAGGAGATTGATTCTTTGTTGTTCTATGGCGGGGTGGATGTGAAGTCCAGTCCGAGTCCGAGTAGGGGTGCTTCGGACGACGAAGACGATGATGAGATCCGGGAGATGGCGCGTCCGGATTGGCGCATCCTTGCTAGTGGGCGGGCGTACGGGGCGTGTCAGTACGCGCTGGACACGCTGGAGAGCCAGAAGGTTCCGTTTGGGATGCGGCTGTTTTCGTTGGTCGCGGTGGAGACGTTGTTGTCGTTGATTAAAACTATGAGATAACTTGGGTAATTTTAGCTTATATAGTCTTGTATAGTGTACTCGAAATTCATTCTATTCGTCGCCTACTTGCTGACCATGGACACTTTGAATTCGAAATAGTAACGGTTCCGGACTGACTTCGGCAACCGGCAAGTTGGCCCGACAGGCCGGGAGAGATCGCATCCTTCTCGCTTTCCATCATGTTCGATGGACGAACCGCACCAGCTAGTCGAGCTTCGCGCTATTCCGCTATCAGACCTCGCAAGCTTGGAAGTCCCCTCACAGAAGATCCACTCTGATTACGACGTCGAAGCGTGGAAAGGCAACGCAAGGATACAAAGACTATGCCTTGTTTTTGCGGCGGCTGAACGAGGCTGTAGTGGGATGTTATTTGCCGCTGGAGGTCATGCGAGCACGGTAAGCTCAGCTGCTTGTTTTTTGAGTTTTCAATCCTTGATTTTTGCAGGCCATGCAGGCTATAGACAGTCTAATCGCGCTCTTGGACGTGTTGGACGGGTGGATTGACGAGATCCCGCCTCTGGAGACCCCGCAGCGCTTCGGGAATCTCGCGTTCAGGACCTGGGGACAGCGGTTTGAAGACGGCATCGACGCGCTTCTGCGGACGCATCTGCCTGCCGAATACGAGGCTGCGATACCCCACGTTCGACCGTACCTGCTCACGTCCTTCGGTTCGTTTATCCGGATGGACTACGGCACTGGACATGAGGCCTCCTTTGCACTATTCCTGCTGTGTCTCACCCTTCTGCGCTTTCTAACCCCATCACCCGCCGCGGAGCGCGCCGTCGTTCTGCGCGTCTTCACACGTTACCTCCGCCTCTGCTGGCGCCTCCAAGATACGTACTCCTTGGAACCCGCAGGCAGCCACGGCGTGTGGGGCCTCGACGACTCGTGCTTTCTCCCGTACATCTTCGGGTCTGGGCAGTTGCGCGATCAGACTGCGATTCCCGTGAATGCCGTCCTCAAGGCTCCGCTGCAGAAGACCAACCTGTATTTTATGGCGATTGAGCGGATCAGAGAGGTGAAGCGGGGCCCGTTCCACGAGCACTCGTCGCAGCTGTATTCGATTGCGGTGGGCGTGCCGAACTGGGGCAAGGTGAACAAGGGGTTGTTCAAGATGTACGAGGTGGGTTGCCTTTTACCGGTAAATATTTGCGGGTTCTGATCGTGATCCATTTAGGCAGAGGTCCTGGGGAAGCGGGTGGTCGTGCAGCATGTTCCGTTGGGTGGGCTTCTGGAATGGGGCGTTCAAGCCTCGTCTGGGGCTGCGGCTCGTGCGCCAGCTGTTCCTCAGACGGGAACTCAAGCGCCAAGTGCGGCGCCTTGGGCTGCGACTCAAGCGCCATGGGCTCGGTCTCGAATGGGTCCTCCAACTCTACCTCGCTAGTGAGAATATGGTATACTTACATCTGATCTGTACTGTGACTGCAAGACTCTCAAACCCATTTGCAAAATTGTTGCTTCACCGTTGACTATTAGTTACCAGGACCGTTCGACGTGCTTTTGCAGACACGAGAGCGGAACAGCGAATTGGTCAAGGCGATGAGCATGGCTCTGTGAATAGTATTATATCCATTGAACCACAAACTACAATTGTGCCGATAACGAAAAATACGCTCCAGCTTTGCATTTCAATCGAGCAACATTTCTGAAGGACTCTGAATGTCATTAGGTCTCGTCTTACAATCGCAAGAACGACGTATCCATCCCGTGTGCGAAATCCCACACGCATATCCGCTGGTCCTCTCCACACGACACGATCTGCACCATCGTCAATTAACTAGCACAAGAGAACGATAAAAAGCCCCCACCTTTGTACAATCAAAGCCTACACAGAATATCCTTCCTTCATGCCCACCACTGAGATTCGCGACCATCTGGCCCGAATGCCGGTCCCAAGCTTTGATTGTGAGATCATAGCTCGCGCTGACCACAAACTCCGCCTCCCCTTCCCCAAACGACACGGACCGCACCAGGTCCGTATGCGTGTGCGTGCAATCCACCGCGGTCGGCTGGGGCTGGGGCTGCCCACAAGTCTGGCACACCGCGTTCCCACTCGCTGGCGGAGCTGTCGCCCAACCCGTATTTGACTGCAGATTTATCAGTCTCAAATGGCGATCTGAGCTCCCGCTGAGTACATCCCCGCCCTTCAAATCAATCGAGGCAATACCCCTCGTATGGTGGTTCTCAAATGTTCGTAGGAGGCGGCCGGACGCGGCGTCCCAGAGCTTGACGGAGCGGTCTCCCGATCCAGATACAATAATCGTAGGGCTAAGGGATATGGCATTGACAGCGGCACGGTGGTCGCGCAAGACATGTTCGGGCGTTAGAGACGGGAGGTGGTACGTCCGGATTGTGCGATCTAGGATAGGACATTAGTTAAAAGCCAGCCACGATGGATTGTCAGTCACCTTTGGAACACGACACCAAACGCGTCTCGTCAAACCGGACACACAGAACGCTATCCTCGTGGTCCTGGATGACTTGGAGAATACGGCTATCTTTTAAATCCCAAACAACGATCCGACGGTCACTGCCGCCGGACGCTAGCATTCCTTCGCTTACGCAGAGGCTCAACACCGAGCTCGTGTGACCGCCCTCTAGCACGCGTTCCACCAAGCCCGTCTGGAGATTCCATTCACGAATTGTTCGGTCGCGGGAGCCAGTAAACAGTGTCTGTCTCCCTCCAGCAGAGTGATACAGCTGTAAACAGTAAATTGTGTTCGTGTGCGCATTCGTCGGTCCGCCTCGTGTCTGTAGCGCCGAAAGACGGTAGGAAGACGCGAGGAACCGGTTGTAGAGCCGGGTACGAGTTTGGTGGAGAAGTTTATAGTCGGGTTTCGTATGGAGACGCGGAGTATTTGAGAAAGGAGGTGATGATGCGGGCCGCGAAGTAAGCATCGGTATCGAGGGTGGCGCAGAATGTCGTTGGAACCGTGTCCCGGGTGGCGGCGGAGCGGTGACAGTAAACGAAACAAAGCCCGAATCATCCATCATCATGTCTTCGACTTCGCCCTCTTCATCGTCATCGCTCTCTCCCATTCCTTCATCGAGTTGCAATTCGTCACGACTAGGAGGCAAATGCGGTAATGGCGGCTCTTGCCACATCCATCTCTTTTCGTGACAAAGCGCCTTCCATAATGTCTGGTCGTCCGCGAGACTGCGCCAACGCTTTGACACGGCTGCACAGATAAGGAGAGAGGTAGCAGGGAGGTAGGAGAATATTTGGAGCGCGAGTTCTGATGGTACCGACTGAAAGGATAACACATTAACCAAGTTGTCTTTCAAGGACAGGCAATGATACGCACGCCGACAAAGTCAAATTGCAGTAACGGTGCGATCCGCCGATGAATTGTGGCAAGTCGGGAGCGGGAGAGGGAGGCGAGGAGTTTATAAGCGAGGTCTAGATTCGGTTGAACAGAAAGACATGAGGGAACAAATAGAAACGTACCTTCACGTTCCTGTTCACTGCCCACTGACAAGCCTTCAATTCTTGGTGCCACAGGGCCTTCAACATAGCCTTCGTCGTGCATAGTCTCACTGTTGGTTTATGGTTCTAGAACTGTATTATTATTGGTGGTTCTTCCAGGCTGAATATATTGCGGGCTCCAGTAGTATGTTTTTCCAGAAAGAAAGATGAGTGAAAGATAGTGCAAGAGGACGAAACGACGGCGATGACTGATGGTGATGGTAGGAGGCAAGTGGCAGGACCATCAGTTGCCTCACCGACGGACCCTGAAGCGGTCGGGCCGGGTGCCGATAAATCAACGCCACTCTTCAGTACGCGGATATCACTCTACCATGCTTCTGTAAAGCTAAGCGCATAGAAACATCGAATTTCTATGCCAATAAAGTAGTAACACATTAAATAACTGGGAACGCGGTGCTACGATAAACTGCGCAACATATCACTACACTCGGCGGCCTTCATCCTCAATTCGACCTTTTTGAGGGGATAAATCCAATCTGGGCCCAATAGTCAAGCCAAGAAACCACCTCAGAAGGCTGTATAGGCCGCGATTGCTGCAGCTGTGTTGAACACCGTATAGCGCCTTCACAGCTCAATGCAGGTATCCCAATTGCCTCGCGCCCCTGCAACTGGACGTCCAACCCAGCCTTGAAGAAGTCCAGCAATTTCAGCGCCGGCACGTCCTGAACACTAGCTGAACACCCCTCCAGCCGACGCACCCATTCCGCATAGGGCACCAAAGGAAGATTCAGCTCCTGCCCTATAATTGTGAAGATAGCTTTCGAAGGCTGCGCCTTGGGGTGAACCAGATGTACGGTCCCAACGGCACTGTTGGCACGGGAAAAGTCAATGACTGCACCAGAAGCAATGTCAAGAGGTATCCATGTGCATGTCTACAAAGTCTGTCAGTTATATACCAATCACCATAGTAACAATCCAACTCACTCCCTCAAACTCGGGCAGAGCTCGTAATGTGACACTTGACTTGATGATGGCTGGTACCCAATCCGACGTGTTCCATCCGCCGTTGACACCTCCCGCGATTTGCCCAGTCCGCACAACGATGGGGCGGAGCGCTGTCTGTTTCGCCGCTTGGTACAGCATCTGCTCACCCACCCACTTCGATTCGCTGTATCCTTGGCCTACGGCAACTTTCGGGTCATCCAATGG